>NNCB01001275.1:0-11441 GCA_002317545.1 Scenedesmus quadricauda | reverse complement strand
GGCCCCAAAGCACCAGGATCTGACCGCCACTGACGGCCAAGAGCGGCGACGCGATCATCCTGACCAGTGCCAGCGGCAACAAGGCAGCGGTGACGCAGGCGGACGTCAACCAGTCGAACGGCGTCATCCACGTTGTCGACGCAGTGCTCGTTCCCAAAATGTAATACCGTCGCCGGGCAAAACCGGCGGAACGACATCGTCTTGATCGTGCTGCCTGCCCGCAGCAGGGCAGACGCTTGCTCTGTCAGCGTTGGCACTTAGAGTGTTGCGGCTGTGCCGCATCAACGCGCGGCCTTTGTCACACCTCGCACACTGCTGACTTTCCTGTGCACTTGAAACGACCCACCTTCGTACACCATGACTGCCTGCGGGTGCTGCTCGCTGTGAGCAGGGTATGGTTGAGGTCATTCCACTGATAGAGAAGTTTTTGGTCAGACGCCCCCCGGTATATTGACCCGCGGCCAGCTCAAAGTCGACCTTCGAGATGTAGTCCGAAGCCGTGGTAAGTAGGGCTCATGCTGAAAGGTGGGCGCGTCTTTCACCACCAACCAACGGGCGGCAGGGCAGCAAGCGGGCTGCCGTTGGCGGCGTCCAGCACGCACTGTGTGTGTTGTGTGTGTGTGTGTGTGTGTGTGTGTGTGTGTGTGTGATGGTCGTGCGGTCGTTCTTAATAGCCGATCGCGGCAAAAAATACGGTATTGGGGTGACGTTGTTCGCATGCTGAAAGCTCGCTTCCATGCTTTTTCTTGTATCCTTGTTTGTCCTAACCATGCATGTGGTTCCGCCTGATTTTGAAAACGCCTCTGACACAGGTGTTTTGCAGTCCGTTCCCGCCTTCACCCATCTGCCGCACCCCAATCTGATCGCGGACGATGTACGGGCGGCGGCGATTGCCGACCATGTCCCGATCAGCTGTCACGCGCTGCGCCCAGGACGGGGCCGTTAGTAAAGGCTAGCAGACAGCGTGTTGGATGTCGTTGGGGCTCGGCTGTTCTTCCCGGGAATTAATAAAGGTTTGCGTCGGTCGTAGTTTTTAAGGCCCGTATCGTCGGTCATACCCCGGCGGCCTATGTCCGCTGACGATGCAAGATATGCAGCCGACCCTGGTGGCGGATCCTTTCAAGACCCCCGGCAGACAGGCGGGTGGAACCTCGATCGAGAGCACGCAGACGCTGAACGTACGTGCGTGCGCGCGCTGCGGCGGATGAATGTCGTTTCCTGCTGGCTGTCGTCGTTGGCCGGCTGGGTTGGCCGGCTTGCTGACTCTCCCGATATTGTGGTGGTCGCGGTCGGAGTGGGAGCTCGCGGTGTCAAGGGGCGCCGTGGCCTGCGCGGCAGACAGGTGAAGGGCTGGCGGGGCGGGGGCTTCGTTGGTGCTGGGAGGAGCGAGCAGGCAACTTTGAGGACCAGCTGCACAGGGTCTTGAGCCTGGGGCAAGATCTGCCTTGTTGATGCAAGGACCTGGATGTAATATCAGCTTTACGTCACTTCAATCTGCGCAGCCTCTGCGCTTGTGATCTGATTTCTTCCGGCGGGTCAAACCCACTTTGCGTTTGTGCGAAGATCTGACGTTTGGCATTTGCGATTTTCATCCTCATGCATGAACAAATCTCATCATTCTTTGCATGGTAGCCTGCACAGCCCCACACATACTGCACAGTCGATCGCCGGCTTTCACCCACTTCATCATACTGACGATCTATATTAGTATTCTGCACTACATATGCATATTGATATGTTTCGCTAGCAGCGACGAAACAACTTGTTGCCAGATTTGAAATCACGGAAGGGCCGCTTCCGTGGAAACCCTGTCTCTCGTGCAGGAATAGGAATTGGAATGGGATTTGGAATGAAAATAGGATCTTGATTATTGGAACAAAAAGCGCGTGCTGCTGCACACAGCTCTCTGGTTGTGACGCTCAAAACTGTTGATCAAATCACATGGTGTCTGTGAGGAGCAAGGGTCCAGACACTGCTGAGGAGCAAGGAAGGGCTCCGCTAGAGGTTGCACGGAGCTTTTGGACGGCGAGGCCTGGTCTCGCGCGGTAGCAAGCCTGCCTGGGCAGTGGGCACCCGGCTCGGGCTCCACAACATCGGCTGTCCTCGCAGATCGGCGAGGTCGGCGGCGAAGGTGGCGAGCATCCACCGGCGGGGTCACGCATGCGAAGGTAGCCCTGCCATGTTTGTGCACTTGGATCGATTTGGCGTGCTCTTCATGGGCCTTGGCTGGTGCGCTCTTCTAAGCTAGCGCGGTGCGCTGCCCATGGGGTGATCCTCTGCAACTACAGTAACCGTATGCGTGCAGCTTGCTGGCTTGGATAACCAGCCCAACCTTGTCCATTGCTACTCAGCGCTTGGCCATGGCGGCGACGCTGTTGCACAGCTACAGGGCGTGACCGTTCTCCTTGACCATCAGGTGGAACAGCCGGCCTAGCCGCGTCGGCGCGCTCCTGGAACACCTCGCGCGCACGGGCGAGGCTTCGAAAAGGGCCTTGCCCATGCCGACGGCCTGGCTGCCCTGACCCGGAAAGATGAATGCGCGCATGATGGTCCCCTGCTGAATAGAGGCACCTGCCCCCTGGCAGCGGAAGCTGCCAGTGGGAGCATGGGAGGCAATGGTGCAGCAGCCCCCAGTGTGCATGTCTAGCCTGTTGGTAGTGTCTCTATGCAACAGCGAGGGCAAAGCCAGCCGAACAAGCACGCGGGTCGTGTGCATGTATGCAAACTACAAGCCAAACTAGCGTTCATCTGTGCCACCGCGTAACACAGTTCATTAAATCGGCATCCGCCTAGCGAGCTGGTGGGCGTGGGTCGTGAACATGTGCCTAGGATGGACTGGCACCGGGCGCGATGCTTCGTGCCGAATTGCGGGGTGGCACGGACACAGCGCGACCTCATTTCGCATATATGTGGCTGCGACCTGCTTCGGCTTGTCGGCCGTCGGCGTAGCCCGGAGATCATCATTTTCACATAAGCTGAGAAGTGCAGGCGCAGAGGATGGGCGCGCCAGCGAACTCAGGTCAGCTGCTGGTGGAGCCGTGTGGGCATCCCAGGTTGTGGATCGCAAATTTCGTGCAAAAGTGCGCAAAGTGTTTACCTCACCAGAATGTCCCCATGACAAGCACGTGTCTTGCTGGGGGCGGGTGCACCCCTGGTCGGCGCAGGCTGCGGTGTTGCATTTGTGCTGTTGCCCTCAAGGCTTGCTGCAACCCTCGTTGAGCCAGGCTACCCGCAGTAGCCGTTGCATTGGCGCTCGTGCCTGCTGCAGCGTCGCTGTTCAGCCATAGCTGCTGGCAGTGGTGGTGCTGCTGCGACAGAGCGTCGGTGCATCTCTTACTGCCTTCGATGGTGCTCGCGCTGTGCTCCTCGTGAGCCGCGCGGATGCTCGTGACCTGCGTGCACGGGTTGACTTTTTGTCGTTCGGCTTGGCGTGGTTTTTGCGGAACCACGAGGTCGGAAGAGAGCGTGCAGGGTGCAGGACAATTATGTCGCCCAATGGGGCGATGCGACCGAGAAGAAAGCGTTGCCGACGGGTTTGGTGACGGTGCCGGAGCAGGATTACACCGTCCCTGCGGGCCAGCTGGTCATCCACGAAACGCCGGCTCGCGGTACTAAGCCGTCGCCGCATGCGCCGCGCGGTGACGGCTATGCCGGGTTTCATCCGTTCACCGCCGATTGCGCCGTGCAATGGCAAGCATGGCGACATGGCAACCCTCCTGCCGCGTGTGTGACTGGCGTGGCAGGCACCCCGATACACAGCGCGCGTGGCTTACTGCCCTGCCCATCGTCCATGCACTGGTGCACGCACCCACGCGTGGGACATCGGTCTTAGCGGGTATCACATCATGGACTGCAAGGCTGCACGGCTGTCACAGCACACGCGAGGCGCACGTGGCGCGCATCATCACATCAGTCACCGTGCCGGCCGCGCGGCGACGCCCCGCGCGCGCGCGCCCGAACCTCGCCGTATGTGGGGGCCGACCGCCTCAGAGCCTGAAGCGCGCCGCCCCGACCCCTCTGGCGCGTGCGGCCCGCCGCGCCGGCCCCCCATGCGCGCGCGGCGGCGGCGAGATGCCGGCGCGATCTCGGCGAGATCCGGGCCGCCGCGGGTCCCCCGGCGCGCGTTCGTATTTCAGGGGCGTCGCATCTGCAACGTCTCGGCGCGCCGAATGACTGCGCCGAAGTGCACAAAGCCCCAGCGAGGGGCCGATCGGCGGTGCCCTGCGCGCTTAGCACAAATGGGGCCTGCGTGGTAACTACTAGAACCGTAACGTACCCGGCTGCCCCTGCAGCCTGCTGGAAGCTGTGCAGCTGCTGAGGCGTCAGAACGCGATGCACAGCAGTCGGCGTCAGTATCACAATCGAAAGGGTACTTATCGCCCGACTGGCGGAGGTAGCGATCGACGTGCTTACTACGCCGATGTCAGTGCTCGAGGCATTAGTGAACGCCCCGCATTCCACGTCTGCCATGCCGAAACATCAACGCCCGACCACCAGTTGCGCGGCCTACACGCCTGCATCCAGTAGGTTCGGCGATCCTGCCCTCCAGCAAGGCGCAAAGTTGCTGGCCGGCGACGCCGTAAAAGACTCGCCGGCATAAGGCCTTTCCGGGCTGACCGTCGTAGCCAGGTCAAATTGATGCACTTCTATAGTAACGATTTTCACCAGGCTATCGCAGCCATGACTGGTCTGAAATACTTCGGTCAGTTGCGTAGGAAGCAAATACCGTTCCTGGTTGTATAGTACACTGTACAGCACCAGCATCGCGACCACCAGCCTGTACCGCGTCGCAGGGATGCCGCCCAGTGTGACCGCATTGAGGTTGTTGACGTCAATGGCAGTCCGGTGCCCGGTGGCCCAGGCATGTCGGTGCGCGTTGATCGACGCGAGGGTTGGCGCGCCCGGGAACTTGGACGTGTCGATCTCGGCGATGAGCTTGTCGGTGGTCATGCCGTCGGTCCGCCATCCTGGTCCATTTCGTGGCTGAGGGTGATCTTGACGCGTCTCGAACATCTCCAGCGGCGCCGGGTCGGTGGCGGTCATGGCTCGACCCGCCTTGCCGAACACCTGCACTTCCGGTGAAGCGCTGCAATCTCCCGGGCTGCGGCTGGATTGCCGCCTCCAGCAAGGCCAGCGTCTGGGCGGTGCGCGCGTCGGCTGCTGCAAGGGCAGCGATCTGCGGGCAATGCCTGGGTCGGTGCCATTAGACGTGTTTGCCTGCGTTCCCTGCGGGTTGCCGGTGAGCGCGGCAACTGCCACACGGAGTGCGTCCATCTCGGCGCGCAGCGCCGCAAACTGGTTGCTGTCTTTCATGACAGCGGCCTGTGCAGAGCTGGCCTGGGCGGCGGCGGCGTTGACCTTGGGCTCAAGGGCTGCCAGGTCACTGGACACTTTGTTGACCTGGGCGGCAGTGGCCACGCCGCATCCGTAGCGCAGCTTGGTGGGGTCCTGGGCAGGTCGTGATGCTTCGATGGCGACGGGCGTGGTGATGGGCAATCTGCACGAGGTCGGGCTGACGCGGAACCAGTCTCGGTGCCTTCACCTGCTGTTTGCCATTGGGCGAATACTATTGCTCCAATGGACTTGACGTGAGTGTATAGTGCTGATAGCCGCTCATAGGGTTCGCAAGCGCCACTTCATGCAGCACAACAATCTTCAGTGCCTGCTTTGTGCCACATGCAAACACCACAACTACCAGACAATACAACAGCCACCTGGCAACTCACAAGAGCTGCCACATGCACGCATGGGCCCATGCTATGCGCGCGCCTGCGCGCACCTTGCTGTCAGCCGTTGCGTTGGCGGGTGCCAGCAGCTCGCTGCACAGCTGGTCCATGACGGCTGGACCGGCCTTGGAGCACTTGTTCAAAGCCTTTACAGGCGTGCACTGCATGCGTGGAGCGACCCGGATAGGATCAGTATTTTACAAGATCCCGCGGTCGACCGCTCCTGGAGCCATCCAGGCTCACGGGATATGACTGAGTAGCATCAGCATGTGTGAAGATTCAGGACGTGCGGCGTCGCTGGTTGCTCAACAGATTGCAGGGTGCTGGCCTTGCACATGATGCCAGACGTGCTGAGTGCAGGCAAGCAGCTGGGTGGGCATTCTAATAATTGTTATCCACGTCGACGGGCCTGCTCGAACGCACTGTCAACAAAGACAGCTTTGCACATCCCGAGGTCGCGGGCCCAGGGCAGCACTCGCTATTGCCAGGTTCGTCTTTTTGTCTTTTGCTTCTCTGCATGGAATGCCGCAGGCAATGTGAGGGCAGCGTTGGGTTTCAGTTCTGGAGCAGATTGTCGCTTACCCACAGTGCAGAGCTTACCGACAAGCAGCCCTGCGGCGACGCAGCAGTAGGTTAGCATCTCGGGGTGCGATCGACAATGATCGAGTGCAGGCGGCGCGTGCATTGGCTGGGTAAGACCGTGCAAGTGCAGGCATGCAGGCTTGTGCACAGAGCTGGGTTGGTCAGGCACGCAAGCCGACTGCGACGCCAGAATTTGTAGCCGTGCTGAGCGCACCGGCGACGTGATCCGGATGAAAGCTCCCATGGTCCGATGCCGGTGCTACTGCTGCAAACCAGCGGGACCTCGTTGTCTGCCACGTGTTCGCCATCTGTGGCCTGGGCCTACGCAGTGCTGCAGAGCTCTTGTCAGAGGGCCCCTCCTCATCTCCGAACGCTTCCGACACTGAAAGCCGGCACAGGCGCACCCCACCCCGCCCAGCATGCTGACCACAATAAAATCACAGTCAAATAAGCCATCGTGCACCGCATGCTGAGCATGGCGGAAGGCATTGGCCGGATGCGATGAATCAGGACCTATGAAATAGATTGTAACGAAAACATAGTCTTTTCTAGTAGATTTTTTGACTATAAGTTCCGCATCAATCCCAAGTTCACGCTGTGCCTCAACTGCGCGTAGGGCTGCAATTCCGGCTCCATTTGAGTACTTACAGGTAATGCTGTAAAACCCTTTCCATTCTGAAAAGACGTTTCCCGCAGGAACTACAGCGGGCAATGGCTATAAGATCCGTGTAGTAGAAGGAACTTCTGTCAGCAAAATACTGCCAGGACCTAGGGTAAGGCCAGGGGGCCCTGGTATGACTGTTCCCGGTCACCGTAGTAGGGTGGCCTGCTGGCAATGCTGCCAGGCCACATGTCAACATGTGCTTTGCTCATTCAACACGTAGCTTCAGCTCCATCAGGTAGGCTTCTCGGGTATTCAAACATTATCTTATAAAACAAAAGAGAAAAATATGAAGAAGTATTCATGCAGTAGGAGTAAGCCATTACCTGATGGATATTGAAAACGGGACTTCTATAGAGACCCATCTCCCAATACTTTTTCCTTTAACTCCCCTTATGGCGCCTGCCCGCAATGTAAGGGTTTGGGGATTGTACATACCATAGATGCCGGTACGATTACGCCCGACAAGAGTAAAAGCATACCGCGGCGGCATTGGAATTGTGGTGAGGCGTGAGGCGAGAGAAGCGAAGCGCGAGTAATGCGGCAAGCAATAGTTTGCGAAAGCCAATAAGATCGACGTGCACAAACCTCTGTCGGACCTGAGTACAGAACAGCTTAACCTGATGCTGCTTGAATAGAGAAAGTTGCCGTGAAGCCAGAAGACCTACCCGATGCGGTAAAAAGAACGCTGTCGGCCGATCCTTACACCGGCTGGGAAGTAAGTCAAGCCTTCCTGGTAACGGGTGAAAATAATGCAACTCATTACGAAATAGAGCTGAAAAGAGGAGAGGAAACGGCCACCGCAAAGCTGGATCAAGACGGAAATAAAGTAGACTAAGACAAGGTAGGTGGCTCATCCGCATTTGCCTTTTGGGGCCCGTGGCGACCTCAACCTCGATCACACGGTCCATCAGTCACACCGCAATGAGGTGCGTTTTGGTCTGCGGGGTGGCGTCAATCGACATTGCAAAGTGGGACGACGATCACCACCTGTTCACCGGCTTCTAGACGGCGGCGTCAGACGGTTATCGGCAGCCCGATCATCAGGATCAATTGCGGCAGCAGTACGGGCCACACCGTCGGCGCCCATCTCGATTACAGCCGATTCGTTCAGATTGCGCACGACGACTTGCTGCAGGTAAAAATTTGAAAACCGGGGATCTTCAGTGGAAGTACGATCCAGAAAATCGCCAAGGTCTTTCGCCATGGCGATCGTATTGTCACCGACCTGACGCTGGTTTTCCTGAAAACCACCGCGCCGGCACACTCTCGAACATCCCGACGCGACCGGTCGGAAAACGCAAGTGCACCTTGTCGTCGCGAAGGAGCCCATCCATGAGCCCAGCATCTCCATTCAGTGCTGAAGCTGCGCGGCGTCCAGCATCGCCCTCAATTTTCCGGGCTCTCCGCATCGTCGATCGTCAGATCGGTACGCAGGCACGCGCTTTGCCACCGGCTTGCCCGCCGCATCGGTAAAGGGCGTAAGCCATGATAGCTCGCCACGGAGGCTGTCGGCCTTGATCGTAAAGGCGAAACTGGGGGTCGATACGCGCATCGATCCGCCGGGCCTCATGGTCTGGACCGTATAGGCGACGGAGTAGTCATAGAGATAGCGTTGCGGAGGCTGGACCGGGCAAACCAGCCGCATCAGCACGTTCTTGCTGGCGTTCGCGCAATTCTTGCGATGGTTCGTATATTCGGGATTCTCGCGGTACGTGCGTTCGAGCTTCGTCACCGTCAACGCATGCGTGTGACAGCAACCATTGTTGTGCTGCGAATGACCGGCACAAACCCATCTCCAGTACTGAAAGTGAGCTGTAAGTACCAAAGTATGTACATCGAATCGACGTGTGAGTGTTGAAGTGCCCTGTCCCGGTATGGAAGTCGCTGGCTTGGTGCCGGTGACGACCCCGTATGCGCGTACATGAGCGCGATACTACCATGAGAGTGCTTCAAGTGTCTCGAGCGGCAACGTCGTGGTGCCTGAAGCGGGTAGACGCGCACCGACGTTGCTCTACACGGCTGATCACGCCTTCAAACCCGGAAATGAGCTATATTGGCCTCCTCCATTTCGGGCCACTCGCGTCTGCCGATGCAGCGGCCCAGCAGCGCCGCTTCGGCCGATGCAGCGGTATAGCGCTCGCCCTGATCAGCACGAGTGAAGAATTCGTCGCGTTGCGTGGCGGAATTGCATAAGAACTCATCGGTCTGGTAGGTAGGACTACATTGGTAGTTTGGTGTCATTGCAGCAGCTCACATCACACTGGTTGCAAGCCTGCCCCCCAGCCGGGACATACCTCACCAGCCTGCGCATGACGCTGGGCATCATGACCCCACGCCCTGTTCATCAGCCGATCAGTATGCATCATAGTTGAGCTTACCCTGCTTTAATGAAACATAAGCACAGGCCCAATTTAGCCAGAATAAGCCTTCTTAAGGGGTTCAAAATAAGGAATAACGCCTCAGCCTTGTGGGCAAGCCCTTCTTGTCCCTGTGGGAGGCCTGTGGCGACCTTTGTGTGGTGAGCGTGCCATTCCCTTGAGGAGAGCATCTTCGCCTGTTTGCTGTAATTGAGCGACGGCCACACCTCCTCAAAGCACCACAACGGCCACCACGGCTCCTCCTGCACTGGAGCTGCCCTGCACGTCTGCAGCTGTGGCCGATACAGATGCGTGCCCAGACCCGCGACTACTGTACTGGCAGAGGCGCCCAACCGTGATAGTCGCCACACACGCCGTCACGTAGTTTCGAACACATCCTGAGATGCCGCGTCCCGGTACCTCCACCCAGCGAGCGCGTTTCGAGCCATTACGTCCAGGCCTTACTTACCTGCTCAACGGTTCCGTTGCCGGTCAGTGGTAACAACGCCTCTGGATCTTTCAACAAGTCAGCTTTAATTTTTACAATCCCATCCAGGGTGCTGTTTAAAGTATCAAAAGTCGGTAGATGGCAATGTCATAATGTTCAAAGATCCAGGAACCATTGTTTGCAGCAACCATTGTTGTGCTGCAGCTGATCGCACAAACCATATCCTGTGCTGTATAAAAGGAACTTTAAGTACAAACCCCGGTAATGGAAGACGAGCGTGTGTAAGTTGAAATCTGTCCATATGACGGGTTCTATGGTCGGAGATGCCAGCCGTGTAGGCGCTAACGTTAGCGCGGGACCACGAACCTTGTCCTCGATGCCGGCGAGGCCCGACAGGATGAGGATAGGTGTCTGAACCTTGGCGACGCGAAGGGCGCAGCACTCATAGCCGCTCATATCTGGCAGATTGAGGTCCAGAAGAATGATGTCGTAATCGTATAGCTTACCGAGGTCGCGCCTTCTGGCACAGCGGCCCATCAGCGCTGCTTCGGCCGATGCAGCGTTTCATGCGCTCGCCCCTGTTAGGATATAGGATGTGTGAGAACCTTGGTCACCGTGACATGTGGCCTTTGCTGCTAAACCGATGTATAGTACCGTCTTGTGTTCATCAAACATGTTACCGTGTGCTCTTGCACGGTACAGGGCGGCGCCCGGAGCTCCAGTAGCTTTGCACTCATGTCATGATGCCAAGCCGAGAAGGTTGACAGCACTTTTCAGGGAGGTGAACAAAAGCCTCCCATGCTTATTTCGCTAATAAAAGCTACATTCACCCTGGAGGTGTATGTGACCACCTTCATCCCGCAGGGGATGTGAAGTACTGTAGCATGTGTCCACATTTTCGCGATTTTTTCTCGGGGGAGAAGGTGGGCGCAGGCGCGCGCCGGGTCATGATAAGATTGTAACACACCGGCTGGAGCACACAGAGCGCACCATTGCAGGGCAGCCGCAGCCGCCCGCGGAAAGCCATTGAACCTCCCACGACGACTTGACCCTGCATGCTGATGATTTGGCTGGTCGCACAGTAGTTGTGATTTGGCAGTAAGAAACGTGCAGGCCTATAGCACAGGAAGTTCGACACTAGGGCCTCGTGGCCAGACAACGACAAGCAACACGCTGGCGGCCTCGGAATGCTTAACGATGCGCTAATGCTGTCTACTGCAGGAAATCGACCGTCTTCCGGTAAATAAGCCCTCAGACGGAACCAGTTGATCCCCTTTTCACAAACACGCAGCAGCTCTTTACCACACGGCCAGGCCAGGGCCGTTGGCCGCCATTTTCGCAGCCAAGACGCCCAGTATCTCTGGCCTCGTACCAAGTGTTTGTCGCCTCGTCGATCCGCCAGCAAGCCAATCACTTCTTTCAAGTCCGAAGAGCCGCAAGTATTTACCACGAGGACCTGGACGAGACCAATCCCGCAGTAACGTGGGCGGAAGCAGGCCTTTGGCGGCGGCCGCTGCCACAACGAGGCCCCCAAGACGTTCCACGACACCGCCGAGCGCGGCAACACCGCGTGGCGTGTCCGCGCGATCGAGCGCATGATAGACTTTGACGTCACTGCCGCGCACACAGAAAAGATCGCCGACCCGGCGAACTTCCCTACTTTG
>NNCB01001274.1:0-11448 GCA_002317545.1 Scenedesmus quadricauda | reverse complement strand
AAAAGGCAGTGCCAATCGTCGTTGCTGTTGAGCATGGACGGCGCATTCGAATCGCGGGGCTTAGGGCGACCGACTATCTGCGAGCCCTGCACGCAACGCAGTGCACACTAACGGTGGGTACTAGACATTTGAAGCATACGATGAGCCGGTTTAGCTTGCTTGCGGCCCGAGGCGTTAAATGGTGTCTAATCGGCAGGGGGCCGGGTGCCTCGGGGTGGCCGGTGGGGCAGACGGCGATGCCTCACCTTGGGAAGTAGACCGAGGGCGCTCCCGGCAGGCGGATGTCGGCCGCCCTCGTCCCGCGTGAAGTCAGGCAGGGCGTCCGGCAGACACAAGGTGTTGAGGGTGGGTTGGGGGGTGGAGGTCCGAGGAAGCCAAGGGCGGAATGCTGCGGGCGGAGTGGAAGGCCCCGCAACCCCTCCGGCTGCGTAGCAAGGGGTGGGGGTGGAGGCAGCTCCTGGCGGCTGCCTGGCTGCACGAGGCGGGGAGAGAGCCCTGATGGCACCTGATACCGCCTCGATGCACACCCGACGCACACCGCCTGCGCAAGCCATCGCTGGGCCGCCACAGGAGCCCCCACAGCCAGCAGTCAGCTGCCAAGCTGACGGCGGGCATATTGCTCCGCATCCGCCTCATACCCGACTTCTCAACGCAATGCTACAGCGTTCTTTCACCCCATATCATTTTCAGACAGGCGCACTTGTAGATGCTTCATATGCTCCTCTTAATTCCGCGACGAACAACACCGGAACCTGCCACCGGCCCCAACCTGTAGACGCTCTTGCGCTGTGGTGGCTTGACAGCATCGTAGGTGCAGCTTGATGGACACCATCAGACTCAGAAAAAGCAGAAACAGGACCTGGAGCAACGGAATATTGGCGCATGATCGGCCACGTGGCCCGTTGATTGTCGTTTCGATCCGTCGGGGATCGGATTCCAGGTTTTGAAATGGGCCATTAGAGCCGTGAGCGTGTCGGCCGGATTGGCGAGCATCGCTTCAAAGTCGATCCACAGGTTGCGTGGGTCCTCGTTCGGCAGTTTACGTTGCGCGGTGGCCATCTCGCATAACCAGCTCATCGCGACGCGGGTTACCGGGGGTAGCTGCCAAAGCGCTGCATCGAGCTCGGGGTGAGGGGGTTGGTGATGGCCACCATCTGGAGGAACGTCTCCGCGTTCTGAAGGCGGGCCTGGTGTGGTTCGTGGGTGGCGTTGAAGGGGGCGCAGGGTAAGGTCGTCGGGTGACGAGGGGGCGCGTTGGGATAGCTGGGTTGTGCTGGGTGCGAGACGGGGGCGGGGTTCAAAGACGAGGCGGTCGTGGGGTGCAGATGACACGGTCGAATAAAGTGCGAGAGAGCCGTGCACGCCCTGTCGACTGCTCTCCAGCGCACTCCCACTGCCTGCCGTGGTGTTGCCACGCCTGGGACGTGCCTGGCATGGGTGTGTCCCTGGCTCACCTGCTTTGTGCCTGCCTCTATGGCCTTGCCCTGCAGCATGCCCATGACCTCCGTGATGCGCTTGGCCTGCAGGGATCGAACCTGGGGGCGCAGTCAGGGCGCGGTCAAACGAGTCAAACACTGTCAAAACATTGTTAATCAGCTCGGACGCTGACAAACATGCCTGGCTTGAAGAGGCGCAGCCCATCAGACGTATCACGTACCTCCTGGGTGATGTTTTTACCAATCGATACCAAGGCATGGTAGGAAAGAGCGTACAGGTAGGAGTAAATGCCCTTTGGGTACTGTGCTGCGTCGCTGCAGGCGCCGGCATTACCTTGACCAGCGGACATTCTCGTTCACCGCTGTCATGGTTCCATCTTGAAGCGCCCACCGCGCCGGCTCGCCAACAAATGCGCGTCCTTCACATGTCGAAGCGATCTTGTAGCTATTCGCCTTGGCTGGACTGTCTTGGCGATGTCGGAGCCTGTTTGTGGTTTGCGCCCATGGTATGGGTGATGAATCCGTGAGCGGTGTGCGCGCGCAGGCATGCAGCAAACTGGTCGGCGCTGTCACACAGCAAAGCGTGGCGCTGCGCGGACTGCCAGTGGTAGCACAACTGCAGCCAGACGCAATGGAAGGCACGCTGCCCCTCACAACCTGTGCCTACCAGGCTGTCGCAACCCGCAATCGCAGAGAAGCCCCGATAGAGCTCGCCCTGCTGCTACCGCTGCACCTTCACAACAATGTTGAAGCCCACCAAGCTGACTCCGGCGCACGTCAAAGCGCAACCCAGTCCGTGCGATCGAATGAGCTCACCGGCCTGTATGTCCTGGCGTCATCTGTATCAGCCGAAATTCCACAGCTGACGCCCCGTCAGCGCCCCCACCCCGCAGGCGGGGCCGGCCGCGCCGCCGTCGGCCCGCGGGCTCCAGTCGGGTATGACGCGCCCGTTAGTAATCACAACCGCCGCGCCGGCCTCCACGCCCAGCGGCCCGCGGGCGAGCTGGGTCATGAGCGCCACGTCGCTGGCGGCTGCCTCTAGCATGTTCGAGTCGATGCTGCCACCCATCAGCCGAGACATCTGCGGTGGCAGCTTCCGCCTCGAGAGCTCTGGCTTCCAGGCCAGTCGCGAGCAGCATTCCCAGCCGCTCCGCTCGCCCGGCGCGGCCGAGAGCGGCGCCGCTCGCCAACGCCGTCCCGGCCTCCGACCGCGCAGTGGCGCGCAGCTTGAGCAGCTTCCACAGACGCAGCGCGACATCGGCGTCCTCGGCGGCATATTCGGTAGCGCGGTCCAGCTGCACCTCGGCAAAGCTGATCTGCGATTTGCCGGTGCCGCAGACATCTTTGAACGACAGGCAGGCATGGTCGAGGTGGAGCTTGCGCTTGGCGAGCCTCGTCTGGTCGTCTGCCCGCATCGAGGCGGTCCAGCGCCGCGGCGGCCAGTGCCAGGCCCCTGGCGCGAAGAGCGGCGCATGCGAGGGCGGGGCAACGCGGCGTCGATGCGCGGGCGGACGCGGCGGGCGAGCACGCGCGTCGCACTTGGCACTGCCGCAAATGGTCAGGCACTGGCCTGTTCCCAGCTCCCCGGCCTTCGAAGCCCTTCCCGACTGGATCGTCGCGGCCTAGCAACTTCGCAAGCCCTCAAAGGCCCTCAAAGGCCTCACGCCATACGAGTACATCTGCAAACTCTGGACAAAGGAGCCTGACCGATTCGCCCTTGATCCGCTCCAGCAAATGCCGCATTGCCGCTTCCGGACCACATTCATGACCGGACGCCCACCTGGGTGCCGCCAGGTTACCACTACCCAATGCGTGGTCGCATGCACCTTGCTCGGCCCCCATGGCGCGGACGCCCCCTTCCCAGACGACTTCTTTGGCGCATACAGGTATCTGAGCGCCGCCGCTCCACGGTGCTTCACTGCCGCAAACAGCGTAGCTCGCGCGTGACGAGCGCGTGTTGGTTGGTTTGCGGTACAGGCGCTGCTCAAGAGCGGAATGGATGACTTGTAGCAACTCTCACATTTCCTGCTAGGCGCAGCGATCAGGTGCCGGTGAGTCACCCGTGGTAGATGCAGCGTCGAAAGGCGGAGCTTGCCTGAAATCAAATGCATACACATGCGGTACGACAGTAAGCCAAGAAGATCTTACCGAAATCGCCACGTCCTACCTTGAGCGCGCCGCCCTCCTCGCCCTCTCCCTCGTCGTCGCCGGCGCCGAGGTCCGCGGCGGTTCCAGCGGCTCAGGCTAGTACGAGGTCCATGATGTTACCCCACGGTGTTGTGACATTCCAAGTACCCTTATTGACGAGAAATGTAATAGCCTTTGTGCTCCTGACGGCGGACTTGGTGGAGGAGGCGACGGTAGGTGTTCTGACTTTTTCGCTTCGAGAACGGATCAAAAACTAATCTGGGAAGATAAAAGAAAATAGCCTTCCTTAGGCGTCTGAAATGCAAGTTGATGGCATCCCGATTAAAAATCGGGACGAGCAGTGATTCGAATCATACTGAGGCGACATGCCGCAAGCACCTAAGGTACCTCCACCCTCACTTGCACGAATGCACGTGTCACACAGCAACAAAGACACACATACACGGACAGCGCAGCCGATGCTCCTGCGCCAACGCGCCCACGCGCGCAACAACGGTTTCCGATTCCATCGCAGCCTCCACGATTCGATAATCATCGAAATATGGAAATCAGGTGAGGGCGTCAACAGATATTTCGACGATTATCGAAATGGCGTTCTGGAAATCTTACGCACGTTGTCATTGCGAGGAGCCGAAGGCGACGCGGCATTCCAGAGCAGGCGTAAACCGCTCTGGATTGCTGCAAGACTTCAAGCAAGGCGCAGGCCGCCCACTTGCTGCATCGCCAGATCAGCGGGGTGATGTGTGCCGATCAGGAACAAGTCGCCCCACACCTGGCCATCTGCGCGAGGCATTGCGCAGCGCAGGGGCGGTGAGCTCAGCCAGCGCCATGCCGAGCCTCGCTGCTGCCCGGCCCCCTGCTGCAGGTGGCCACCGTCGCGGCGCCTTCTTGCAGCGACCTGGGAGCTGTGCGCGAACTTCGGACGGCCGGTTGTGGGCGTCTATGTCGATGCGCGCACCGGCCGCAGGGTTCGCGGGGCTCGAGGCGATTAGTCAGGATTGCCTGGATACGCGACGCAGATGCCGGAGCACATGCCCGCGTCACACAAGAGCAGGCGCGCCTCCCAGGTCGACGAAGCGCTCACCGCGCTCGAAGAGATGCGCGCGGACCTCAACGCCAATCGCGGCGCGCGGCCCAAGCTCACCATGCTCCCATTCGTGATCGCCGCGATCTGCCGCACCTTGCCCGACTTCCTGATCGGCCCACTTCGCTGCGCGCCGCATGCTCCCTCAAATGCCGCTTGCAGCGGGGGCTCGGAGGGTCCTTCTTCGCCTTGGCCTTTGCGCCCTTGGGTCCCTCGGCCGTCACGGCCGCGAAGCGCTCCCAGAACTCGAGGGCAGCTGGGCCGCCAAAAGTGATGCGATGCGTGATGGATGCGGGGGCAAAGCGCTCCGCTGTTTATTCCCTTGAGCTTCTTTGAGAAGGAAGCCGACCATGTCGATGGTTTTGCAAAGGAAATGGCGGTCGTCACCCACCACCGCCTGATCGCGGACGGCAAGGGACAGGGGGCAATAATACGACAGAGAGAGGGAGAGGGTATGTCCAAACGTCGTTATTTGTTGTCGAGTCTATGCGTGTCGTGCTTGCACTAGTGTCCATGTATGACGCACATGCGAGCGCGTGCCGCTGGCGGCGGTATGACCTCCATCTTGCTGTGCGTAACCGGCTGACCAGATTGTCGATGGCCCGGTCGAAAATATCAGCCTCGCGCCCGCGCACTAGATCGAGCAGGCGGTCCGCCACGGCTGCGGCACCTGGACCGGCCCGTGCAGCAGTGACGCCCGACACAGGGCCTTCGTTGCACCGCCGCACGCAGCACCAGCCGACCTCGCGCAAGATCCAGTCGGCAAAGGTTGCTTGTGATTGGCGCCGACGTGTTGGGGACACCCTGCCTGGTTGCTGACTGATGGTGAACATCACCCAGGAGTCGTGCTGCTGTGTCAGCCCGTTCATCGACAGGCGACCCTGGTCAGACCCTCAGGTTTTTGAGTTGCCGTGATACCCGAGGCACCAGGCAAACTAGGGCCCCTGATCACGAGATACAAGACGCGTTCCACCGGATTTTTCCATCAACATGCTTTAGAGCACGGTCGCTCGCGTCTGGTGCGTCCTTGCAAAGAGGCGCCCCACGGCCAGGCCCTGGGGTGATGCGGGTCCGCCATGTAGATCACGTTGGCCGCGTTGACGTCCATGCGCCAGGCGGCCGGGGAACATCTGCGGGTGTTGAAGCGTGTGGGCTGCGGCGGAGGGCTGGACTGGGAATGGAGGTGAGGGCTGAACCATCCAGGAAGCCGTTCGTAGATGAGCAATGTTTGCTAACCTGCATGCAAACGACTGATAAGCATTTGGCTTCTGTGCTTTTACAACACCCATTTGCCTGTGATTTGAAAATTAAGGTTTAAAAAAACGGTAAATGTACCATAAAATAGGGCATGGCGTATCACTGTTTAACTTCCTTCAGACCCTTCTATGGAGTCTGCCCTTGTACTTCATGCGCTTGTCCTTGCCGGGTTGTTGAGCCACGGCAGCTTCGCGTAGGGCGCCAGGTCCGGCGCGTTTCGCTGACAATGTCTGAGGAGTCCTCGGCACGCTCCCCTAGGACCTGGTGCGTGTGTTTGTGTGTTTGTGCGCGTACATGAGTCGCGTGCGCTTGTTTGTGTGTGTGTGTGTGTGTGTGCGTGTGTGTGTGTGTGTTGTGCGCGCGTGTTCATGTGCGCGTTCGCTCGTGCATGTGCATGCACGTATGCCAGGTGTACGCTCGCCACTTGTTCCTGCAGCCAGAGAAATCATCCAAGCCGCTTACCGTTAGAGCGTGCTGCGGGAACAGGCCGCACTCCTGCAGCTGCCCCAGCATCAGCGGCTCAATCGGAGCCGGCCGGATCTCTTCACCTAAACCAACCACACATGCGGGCGTCAGCCAGGAGAACCATCGGACACAATGAATGCCGCGCCTCACGGCGCCGCAGCGCCTGCCCCTGGCTCGGCACCAACGCGCGGGCAGCCCCATGCGGCGGACCGCGGCCATCCGCGCCCGGCTTGCACGCCGCGGCTGACGCGCTCACCGGTTTCTCCCGGTCGTAGCACCAGGTATTTTGGCCCGCGCTGCGGCGCTGGTTCGCGTG
Source organism: Scenedesmus quadricauda (assembly GCA_002317545.1). Taxonomy (NCBI): domain Eukaryota; kingdom Viridiplantae; phylum Chlorophyta; class Chlorophyceae; order Sphaeropleales; family Scenedesmaceae; genus Scenedesmus; species Scenedesmus quadricauda. The sequence continues at coordinate 4,742 of NNCB01001274.1, read as the reverse complement.
CCTCCGTTCGGCGCAGCTCGCGTGCACGGGTGCCGCGTCAGGGAGACGATGTTGGGGAGGGTCTGCGGTGTCGGCGGTTGGCGTGGGTTGTCGGTGGCGGCCATGGCGGGGCGCAGACCGCAATCATGCTGCGGACGCAAAAATTCGCGGGCAGTAGCATGCCCGACGACCGGGCAGCCCGTGTTGGGTAGGAAGCCCTCGCCGTCAAGAACGCGGGCTTCGCGCGCTGCCGTCCGCGCCGCAATCTGGGACAGCTCCGAGCAGCGCCAGGCGATCGCTGGACTGCGAGATTCGCGAGGTGCCTGCAGCCCCGCATCCTTCTCCCACACCGGGTCCCGCATGATGGTTCAGCGAGGGATTCAGTTCGAACATTGGCGAGATTTCGAGCGTGTCGAGCAGCGCAAGAGTTGCAGCGTGCAAACCCGCGCGATCGAGCAGGTGCCGACCTGTGGCTGTGCTTTGCCCCGGTCAACAAGCGCGGCGCTGGGCTGCCGAGGCTACGTGCGGTTGGAGGGGTCGTGCGTGCTGCGCAGCCAGAGGGCAATGCCGGGGCTGGCGCGAGCGCGAGCCGACCAGCACGGCGGCTGCACGCCAACGCAGCAGCGGCTGCAGCAGTGCAACGCTCGCCGTGATGGCTCGCGTACTCGCCGGCCATGAGGGCGTCCCTGATCAGCAGCTCCTGGCGCAGCTCGGGGCGCCGCTTGACCAGCACATCAAACCTGAGGCCCACCCGCGATGCGGCGCGCGCTTTTGCCGCGCCGCCAACCATCAGCCAGTTCGCGGTTCTCCATCCGCACTCCGACGCCTGCCTGCCCAACACTCTCTGTGCGGCTGACGTATGGACGAGCGCCAGCACGGCCACGCAGGCGCCGCACCCTCCGCCCTCCCCTGCGGCCCGGCCAGGATCCCACAGCCCGATCCCCCACCCCAAAGCCGTCATCACCCCCTCACGGAATCCGCTTCGTCGGATAGGGCGTCCCGTCCTTGTGGAAATAGCCGTCCGGCCGGAACATCATGTCGATGTCCGAATAACCGCCGCCGGTGTCATATTTCTTGCCGCCGCCGAGCGCGACGAACACGCAGTCGGCATCCGATTCATTGACCAGATGGTGGCCGCTGGTGCTGCGATGAGTGCCAGCATGGCGGTCCAAGGTTGTTGGCGGCAGGAGAGTCCCGGGCCGGACGGGCATCGCCATGCAGCCGCGACCTCGCAACTGGGCTGGTGGCAGGACTGAATAGTGCTCGGGCGCCGGTTCGCGTGCCGTGCGATCTTGGCGGCAATGGGCAATTGCAGGTTGCGAGCACTTCGGCAGCCTCGCACTCGGTCGTGACGATCAGCGATGGCGGCAGCCTGCAGACGGGTCTCCTGAACACGATCGGCAATCTGGCGGGGAACACGACCGCCTCTTCCATCAACGCTCACACCATTAAGGCGGATAGCGAACTGGAAGCCCTGATTCCCCAAAAACCGAATCGCCGTTTTTTGGGTCTACCGGTTTTCCCCTACCTGGCCCTGTACCGAGCCGGACAGGTGGTATACAGCCGGGAAGAAAAACAGCGCAAGTTAAATGAGATTACCCGAGAATACCAGCAAAAGGCCGCGCCGCTCGAAAACGACCCCCTCCGGGCCTGCAAGAATCCGTCACAGCGGTCTGTGCGCATAAACCACGGGCCCGGCCGCCCTGTCAGCCGCCGCGCGTATGACGCCGCTCATGCGCTCGAAGCACTCGGTGCCCGGCGGCCCGTACAGGATCGCCAGTGGCGCCTGACAAGCGCGGATGATCGGGGTCGGCCATGTCGTCCTGCATGGCGCTCAAGCCCTTTGACATATTTGCGCATATCCTTCTCGAAACGGTCCTTGATCGCCTGATAGCTTTTACACCGCGGTATCTATCGCCCGTTCGGCCCACAGCGCCACCGGCGCCGCGTGTCCCGCGCCGGCCGCACCAGGCGCGTCCTTGTGCTGCGGATTATAGACGTGGTCAAAATCGTGCAGCTGCGTGGAGTTGACCGCGGCGCCGGCGGTCGTGCCGCCCGTTGCGGTTTGCTTCAAGGAAGCTTCAAGACATCCAAGTCCTCCGCACGAATCCGAGGCCGCGTCATTGGCAAGCATCACTTGTCGCCTGCGAGCCGTGGGCGCGTGCAGCAGGGGCATCGCAAGAGGCCTTTCATGGCGCCACGGGTTCGACGGCCGCCGCAAGGTCGCACGTCCGCCAGAGTCGACACGCAATTGCAAGGGATGCGGTCGAACCCCGGTCAGCAGCTGACTCAATCACGCTTCCATTGCACATGAGTGTGGTGCCGGGGCGGGCAATCCGAGACGCCGCACTCAGCAGACGTGTAGGAAACGGTTCTGTCACCGGTGAAGCGGCCGGATCATACCATGTCTGGGTGTAGCTGCCCCGCCAGCTGCCGGAACAGCTCCAGCCGCGCGCTGTACTGCCGCACGCCCAGGCGATCGGCAACAGCTGGGCGGGCCAAGGCAGGAGTGGGCGGGGATGGCTTCAAAATGGCTGAAGCCCGAAGCTGGTTTGCTATGCGTTTGCCTCCATGCCCAGAATCTTCATCTTTTTCTCGACCATGGTACGGACGCTGTTGAACCCGGTGTCGACCATAGCGAGCGGGCCAAAGATGCGCTCCTGCAACACCTCGGCGAACGGCTTGCCCTCGATCCGCTCGACCACGGCGCCGAGCACGTCGGTCGCCATCGAATAATTCCAGTGCGCGCCGGGGTCGAACTGGAGCGGGATTTTGGCCAGCCCCTCGATGAAACTGTCCATCGTATAATCGGCATCGAAATCGTCGATCCGCGCCTGGACGCCAGGGGACGTGCGGAGGCGCCCTGAAATCACAGGCACCAGCCGGCGAGGGGCGATGTGGTGGGGAGTCAGGTGTGCGACAGCATGCCGATCGGTTGGCTCTTGCAAGCCATGTCGTGTCGGGTCTTAGACATGTGGTGGCCATGATGGTCTTAACATGTGGCGGCACAAAACGGGCGTTTGCTGGCAATCGAGCGCAGGACTCTGCATGGCAGTGCGGCTTCTGCTGGGTGCCGCGCGGCAGGCAGTGCGTTTGTGCGGCCAGGCGGGAACCGCACCAAGAACTCTGCTGCCTCCAGCAGGTACGGCGTTCCTTGCCAGCGCGCGCCAAGGTGATACTGGCTCCTTTTTAGAGCCATGAGCGGCCAATGGTCCTGCCAAAAGCAGGCCCGATACTAGAAGGAATCCGATCATCCGTAGCGATGATCCTAGCTATTCACAGTTGTTCAGGCACATACATAATGCCACTTCCAGTCACAGGATGTACAAAAAGCCTCTAGATCACTGCTTCAAACACGTAACGATCTGATGAGCGATGAGAAGGGTCGCACGTTCAAAAGCCTAATCAGCGTATCATTATCCAGTCGGGGACAGAGGGTACCGCGCCCAATGCCAACTACGAAGGCGTGGCTCTGGTGATGCGTAGCTGGGTATTTTCGCTGCTCACGGATATGTACGGGGCCATCCCCTACTCCGAAGCCCTGAAAGGTACCTCCGGCGAACCGATCTACACACCCAAGTACGATCCCATGGAGCAGGTCACGCGGGCTTGTTGCGACTGCAACCTGCTGGCGGCGCAACGTCACAACAACTCGGGGCTACATGGAAGGTCAAGAAATTCTTGTGCTAGGCTGAACAGACTGTTGGTGCATCAGCTCGTGCAAGATGCTCCAAACAACAGTGTGGGCATGGAGGTTGTGAGTGCATTACATGACTGTTGATGTGACACACGTCATGTTTTAAACATCGTGTGCAGCCCTGATGTTGTTGGCTCAAGCGACACGCTCTGTACTCGTGGGGAGGAAAGCGGGGCTGGGTGGGTGGGTCGCTAGGTGCGATTATGGCAGTGCCGAGCGTCGTGGTGTGATTGGGAGTTTGGCTATTTGCGGTGTTGAGTCCGATTGGTGCAGCGCTGGCCTGGCTCCAGGTCACATGGTTGCGGTGGGTCAGGTCCAGGATACCTCACGGAGCTCGCTGTGGCACCAAAAGCAGCATGAGCTCACCTGTAATCGGGCTACCGGAAGTCTAGGGAAATTCCGGGGATTCATACACTCCAAACGCTTATCTCCTACCAAATAGATCCTTTGGCAATACATTATAACTTGCCGTGAAGATCGCCGTGTCGTTTGACCGACCGGTGCGCAATGCATTCGTTCCTCGCCGATGAGGCCGATGCTCTCACGCCGATTATATCAGTGGATGGGCGCATTCTTGGACGCGGCCGGCTGTCGCGAGACATTCCGTGCGGCACGACCAAAAATCTGCTACGCAGATGCAAACACTCCGCTGCGAGTGAGCCACTGATTGATGCGTCTTTTCCCTGTTTTCCGGTTTCGGGCTCGCCTTTGCGACTTCAGCGCGGCCGCGAGATGCAGCGTATTGCGCACGGTCCATGCAAACACAGCGACTGGGGCAGCGGTACGCATCTAGCGGCGGCCTGCAGCTGTGGCCGCAACTCACGTCGGACGCTGGCGCCCATCAGCTGCGCGCACACGCCGCAACAGACCCCGGAGTTGTGAAGGGCGGCAGTGCATCTTGGCCAGGCAGCTTCGGGGCATATGTGATGGCTCAGCGTGCCAGCGCGCTGCCCAGCACAGCCGCAGCATCCGCAGGCCGCATGGAGCACAGCGAGGCATCGCCGAGGTGCTGAATGCCGACATGATCATGCAACAGCAGCAGCAGCAGCAGCAGCAGCAGCAGCCG
>NNCB01001273.1:0-11450 GCA_002317545.1 Scenedesmus quadricauda | reverse complement strand
GGGGGGCGGCTGCTGCGGGGGCGTACGACCCTGCCTGTTTGCGGCGTTGTGGCGTGGATCAACGGGGCGGACGGCAGGGGTTCGCCCAGCTGCGGGGACGGCGAGGGCGCGCTGCCCCCGCTGAGCGCGTGGCCGCCAAAGGACGCGGCAGCCGTCGCCTGGTCGCTCGCGCAGAGCCGCCACTGCAGCGGCGCGGCTGCGCGCGCGCTGCTGGCGCTGGCGGCGCGCTGCCGCGACGCGGCGGTGGAGTGCTCTGCGGAGGATGCCTGCCGCGCGGCCTGGGCGCTCGCGTGGTCGGGGATGCTACTGCCCGGCGGCCTGGTCAAACACAGCGGCGGCACCGCCCTCGACGGCGGCGGCGGAGAGGGGGGCGCCGAGGCGGCAGAGCGGCAGCGGCAGCAGGGGCTCGCGCTCGTGGGGCAGCTGGCGGCTGTGGCGGAGGGCGACCTGGACTCGATAGAAGCAAGTGATCTTGCTTGGCTGTCGTGGGTGGTCGCGACGGCCGCCGCGGCCGCCCGCGCTCGGCAGCGCGGGGGTGGGCGCCGAAGCATCGGCATCGGCGACAATTGGCGGATCGGTGGCAGCCTTGGTTACCTCGATGCGCATTACAAGGATTATCCGGGCGGCGCCTGCCTGTATGACGCGCCGCCGACCTGCACGCCGCGGAACAACAACCTTGCCGGAACGCGGCTTGTGCGGGCGCCCGAATGGACCGCAAACGGTTTCTGATGCGCTATGCTGCTGCTGCTGCTGCTGCTGCTGCTGCTGGAGATGGTGTGGGGCACGACGAGCCGCTCCCCGCCAAGGTCCTAGCAGCAGGTGCGTGATCCATCTGACGCGCAGCAGGGTGTCATTGTGGCCGTCGAAAAATGGAATGCTCATGACCGCCTCTCATTGACATCTCCCCCCCCCCACACCCCGTGACAAGCCGCCCTTGATCGCACCACCCACCTGTTCTCGCAGGCAAGCGCGCCGCAGTCCGGCAGGCTGCCGCCGCCCGCAGCAGCGCATTCTGCCGCGGCGTCCTTGCGGCCCTGCGGGACCCGCCTGATGCCGCCAGCGACCACAGCCGCGACGCCGGCGGCCCCGCGCCGCTGTCCGCGCGAGCCGCGCTGCCGGAGGCGCTTCGGGTCGGCGCGCGGCGCGGCGCAGCTCGAGGGCCTCTCTCAGGAGCAGCTGCTGCCGCGAAGTGTCTTGGATGAGGACGAGACTGGCACGGCAATCCTGACCATGCTCGTGCCGGAGGCGCAGGAGAGCCGCACGCTCCCGGCGACGCCCACCGGCTGGGCCGCAGCCGCCGCGCAGCTGCTGGGCGCCGATGGGTGCGTCAGCAGCGGCGGCACTGGGGGCCAAGGCGGCAGGCGCAGGGTGGTGGTGCTGATGCAGTCAGGGTATGAGGCCGCAGAGCGGGCGGGCGGGGCGGCTGGCATTCAGGAGTGGCTGCGGGACCAGTGGCGTTTTGAAGCAGTTGAGCGTCCAGTTGCCCGGCTTCATGTGATGATGTTGTGGTTCTGTGTCTTGTCATCGGTGCTGGTGTGCCTCCAAGTTCAAATGGTATCGCCTTGAGCAGCACTGTGCGCTTTCTGCAGTGTGGTGTTGATCTGCATTGGCGGTGCCGATTCATCTGCCAATGCCAATACTACCTCTGTACCGACCTGGTATGCTTTTTACTAGTAGAAAATGTCCTCAGCAGTTGATACGCAGGTGCTTATGGCGTGTGGTTGTAGCCAATGCTGGCATCATTTCAGCTCTGAACAAGCAGCCTGTATCTATACCTTGCAGGATCGCATGTTACACTTGTGCTTGTCCAGCTCTCTATTACCAGTACGGGCTGTAGTAATCCATCTCTCCATTTTCCTGATGCAGGCTTTCTCAAAAGTTGCTGATCGGCGGCCAGCTGATGGACATTTTCAGGGGATCAGATTGATAAGCTACTCATATTATAGCATTACTGCCATCAGGGGCGTGATCGCCGCTAAATATATCGCGGAACCGGGGCTACTGCAAGCAATGCACTCCCCCATCTGCCAATCGCAGCAGACGCACATTGTCGCAGACTGCGGGGAGCCTGCGGTGATGTTCAGCGGCAACACTGGCGAGGCGCCTTGCGAGCAAGCGCACGCCCTGGCCCACGCCTTGCAGCACTGCGCCGCGCCGACGCCCTGGCGCCCCCGGCGCTGGCCCCGTGGAAATGGGACTAAACCCCCCTGCAGTGCTGAAACGCGCATGGCGATGACAGCGACGCCCAGCAGCTGCCGCCCTGCACGGGCGTCATGGTGGCCATGGTGCCGTTCACGGGCAGGCGCCGACACCGCCCCTTCACACCGGCGCATCGCCAGTTCGACGCTCCTTGTCGGCGGCTTCATACTCCCGATGCTGGCGGCGGCCTACTTACTGGCTCAGTCACTTCAGCGGACGGCGCTACAGCTATAGTGCTGGGACAAGGCATCGTCATGCGCCGCTGGCCGACATAGGCATAGGTGGTCCCGTCATTCCTGATCGTCAGGACGGGGCGCGGTTTGCCATTGGCATCGAGATCGATTCGCGCTTCGGCAACATGCAGTTCCGAGGTCGCCGAAGCAGCGCCGACACTGACGAGGATCTTGACATGCAGGATCCCCCTGCCGAGGGCGTTGAACCCAGGGTGGTTTGGAGTGCCGTGAGGCGAGGCTGAAGCCAGCGCCTGTAGCTGATTATTTGAAGTCCACAGCGTGGACTCTACACAGCCGCGTGGGCTGCGGGCCGGGCGTCAAGGCATACCCCTGGTTGCGGTTTCACGCCTTCCTGACATCCCGAATGCGGTTCCGCAACTGGAGGCCTTGGGTGGCCAATTTTTCATCATCCACGAGGATGGTTCTATCGCATGTTCTCTCGGTTCCAATCATTCCCCCGTCGGGTGTGCAACGGCAAACGCGATAACGCCACCAGATTGGAGTACCATCGCAGAGCTTCGAAATGCAGATGGCAACGCACAGTGCGCGAAGGCACCAGACTCGTTCTAGAGCGCAAAAGGTCGATGGTGGCCGCTCTCGACGCGATGGAGCCTCTGTCAGAGGAAGAGTGGCCAGATATCACCGATGACGACCTGGGCCCGTTGCGGGATATCGAGCTTTGACGCTGCTTAGGGTCGCTCGCTCCCTGCGGACACACGCTTACGTGATGGTCACCGAGCCCAGCAACTTACCTGTATGTGGACATGGACGGACCGTCGCCAGGTTTGTCGTAGCTGCAGACATGAGCTACTTACTGGTGGAGGATTGTAAAAGGTTCTAGATTAATGAAGGAAATTTATCGTAGCATAATGAGCTTGAAATAATTATTTCTGACTCACACAGTGCACTTGGCATGTGAAGGCGAAAGCGCAGCAAGCGGTTTCACCTGTTTTTGGCCGTTTGCAGGCGTGGCAATCCGCAGCTCGGTCGAAGGCCTTGAAACCCGGTGCAAATGGCAGGTTGGGAAGGCTTGCCCCCGCATCTGCTGGTCCGGGGTGACACTGGAGTCACCAGGATTGCCATTGCTCTGGATGTGTGCGCACCTGCCTGCGCCCCGCGCCGACACCGCTGCCGGCGCTAACTCTGGCCACAATTCGTCGTTTGAAGATTTGCAGGCAATGCAAGCAAGTTACACAAACACATAGATCAACATGCAGGTCCTGCGTGTTACATCTGATGTCATGATGGCGCTGTAACGCCTGCAAAGCTTGCGCTGGGCTGGTACAGAGGAGGCACCTGTACGGGCACTTGTGCGCTTTCGTTTGGCCAACACGCATGGTGGCCAAGCAAGTCTGACAGTCTTGTTCATGCCGTTGTGTGTGCTTGTAAGTCGCTGGGTGGGTGTAGATTGCACCAGAGCCAACTGTGCCACAGACAGACCTGCAGGCTGTGCAGCTGTGTGCATGCAGTCAGCGCCTGGCACGTCTTCAGCGTGCTCCGGCGTTGGCGCCGATGATCTAGGGGCTGCACTGGGTCAGGATGCTGGGCAGTGGTCGGCGCCAGTATCTGCTCGTCGATGCCACATCGATGTAGCGCCGGCGTTCGTCCTCCGACGCCGCATAGCAGACATCGTAGATGTTGAAGGAGAGCGACTTGGTGAGGTTGTTGAAGCCCTGCAGCTTCGCGGCGGAGGATGTACGCAATGACCTGCACAATCGCGGCCGTGCAAGCCGGCTACGTCAATTTCTACCCGGCCGATGCCGGAACCTAATCGAGGCTGGCCGAGCAGTCAGAGGCAGCTTTGATACGTGCGAACAGAGGCAAGAGGTCATGCCAGTCGGCGAGCATCTACGTTTGACATGAAGACTTACTTGGTCAGTCATGACCACCTGGCATACGCACGCATGCACGCATGCACGCACGCTCACGCGCACGCATGCACGCACCTCGTCGTGTAATGTAGCGGCGATTCCGTCTGCTGTCGACTCGTCATCATCCGATGCACCCCGTTGCGGCGCGTCACTGAGTGGCTCCCCTCGCCGGTGATGATGGTGAGGGCAGCGCCGCCATGTGCCTCGCCAGCAGCCGTGAACCTTGCACACACTCGTGCAGTCGGCGCATGGCGCCCCATGTCGCGGTCCAGTCGATCGCGCCCGTTGCCTTGGCGATATTGCCGACCGCCTCGCCATTGGTGCCGATCGGGATGACATCGACGCGGTCTTCGACGTCGCGATAGATCAATATGATCTTGGTCGAACCCCAGGCGCCGAACTTCTTGTTGATCTCGGCCTCATAGGTCCAGTCCTGTTGCGGCCGGAGGTCGTTGTTGCTCTCATTCTGGTTTCCGTCGTTCGAGCGCGCGCGCACGCCGCGCGTACTGCCGAGCTACTTCAAAGCAAAAATCTATATCAATCAATCTTTCTTTTTTCATGGCAGGGCCTCATGAGCGATCCACTGGAAACTGGAGCCCGCAACGGTTTTGAGTATTCCGGCGTACCACAGACTGAATAATTTAGGATTATGTATGGGTACGCTCCAGCTGTGGCACTTCTGACAAAAGTCCCTGGACTTCCTCAACCACTTTTATAACGCTTTGCGGCACTCCCGCTCCGGGCGCAACTATTGCCAGACATCAATACCAACTTATGGCCAAAGCAATATCTGAATTCTCATGTCATCTGAGTTTGTCGTCAGGATAAGAGCCTGCAGTCTAGATATCTTACCGATGGTACACTTCTGCTAAATCCTAATATAGTGGTTGCACCCGCGTCTGAGCTTCGCAAGTCTTATACTCGCAGTGTTTTGAAAGCGTCTCTGTTTTGAGGCCTGCTCCCGGCAGGTGTGGTGAATATCGTAAACGCCGGTATTGGACAGTAGATCATGGGTATGATACCATTGTGAGCTATCCATCCAAAAGTACAAATAACGCCGCAGTACTTTCCGGCTGTGTTCTGGCTTTGTGGTAATCAATCCGAAACTACCAAACGCCTTGAGCCTCTCAAATACGACATCCGTGGCCCGGTCTACGAAAAATGCCCTCAAACTCGAAAGCAGGCGCCGGCATAACGACATCAAGCTGCATCGGTAATCCGGCCTGCTAGACGCAGACCTTGTGAACGCCAAGGAGCGCACCAGATTGTGGGGCGACTCAACAGGAGTTAAGTCGGAACAGTGTAGGAGCGTTTCTGAATGCAGGAATGTTTATTACAATATTGCCAGAATTGCCGTGTTGCTCTAATGGTCGAAGACGCTGAAGAAGTAGAATTGTTTCTTCGTGTTCAGATCTTGAAACTTGGCCCAGGAGCAAATGCGGTTGCAGCAGGTAGCGTCCCAGCCCTTGCCGGGCACGTCGGGTGTTTCGCTCAGCCAGAAGTTGCCGGACTCGACGTTGGATCTGTGCGCAACTGCACTCCCGCCCTCTGGCGATCGACTGCGCTCGTGCCGTGATCGAGCATTTGTTGGCTGACAGCATCTTTCCGGGGTCGAGCCAATGAGATACGGCAGGCCTTGTGCCAGCGCTGCGCTACGACACAAATGTTTGTCAAGTGCTCCGTCGTGAAGCCACTGATTGCAAATACAACACAGCACGCCAACCAACCGTCGACGCGGCAGAGCACATGTTTGTGGCTGGGGCGGGGGATGCGATCCCTGCAAGTGAGCGCGCGGTAGCCGTCCCATTTTACTTCATACTCCCAATCATCATCGTCGAACGGTTCGTCTACTAAAGTTGCCAGCATAGGTTTTATAAACTTGGGAATTGGCTTTGGATTGTGCATGGATCTACAACGCTTGAAAAAAGCTAGGTCATTCACTTGCTAATGGTCTGGTTGTCGATATTTACCAGGCGTATGGCATTGCCGCTGGCCGCGAATATATAGGCTTTATGCGGGCTGACCATACCGCAGCGCTGAATGCCTGCCCCCAGTCCGGAGCTGACGGTGAATATGGTATCCATGGCCGGGTAGTTAACCACGGCCAGTTTTAGCGGTTGTGCTCCTTTGCCGCAAAGTATGGCTTTGTTACCATTAACATCAAAATCCTGGAGTACATCAAAAACGTATGTAAGCGTTCCGCTTCCGTGGTGAAAGCGACGTGATCATGGTTATGCAACAAAAACAAAATGCTGCGGCTAGCAGTGGAGGCACCTACACGGGCACTCATGTGCTTCCGCTTGGCCATCGTGCATGCTAGCCAGAGCAGGTGGCGGCCTTGGAGATGCCATGTGCGTGCTTGTCGTCGTTTGGTGGCTATATGTTCGATGTACCGGCCAAGCTGCGGCCGACAGACCTAGGGTGCGCTGCTATGGCAGGCTGGAAGCGCCGGCACGTCTTAGCGGCAGCCGGCGACTTGCGCCGACAATCCGTCGGGCTGCTTGGTGTCAGGTAGGGCTGGGCGAATGGTCAACTGCAAGATCTTGCCCTGTAGGAGGCCCATCTTGCAACATCGTTGATGTTGCTGCGCGGACGCCTCCAGAGTTCACTCAGTCAGCAGGTAGATGGTGAATTGCAGAGTCGCCGTCCGGCTGGGTGAACGGGAGCTCGTGGCGGAGGATGTACTCAACGACTGGCGTCGAGGCAGTGGAATGAGTGTCGGTATTGGAGTTTCTGCTAGTGGTGCTCATAACACAGCCCAGCTTGCCGGCCGTCAGATCGGTTGGTTATGTGCCGGTGATCGGAGGCAACGAAGAGGTCATGCCAGTCGAGCGAGCATCCTTCGTTGACATCGAAGACTTGGCCAGTCATCAAGGCCTGGCATACACACGCACGCACGCACGACGCACGCACGCACGCACGCACCTCGCGTGGAATGTAGCGGCGTATTCCGTCAGCTGTCGACTCGTCACCGTCGAGATGCAGCTCGACGCGTCGCGCGTAGTTCGACGTGGTTGACGTCACCGGTGATGATGGTGATGTTGCGCAGGCCGCGCGCCTCGGCTTCGGCCTGGATGTCTTGCGCGCACGGTGAGTTGGACACGGCGCCAGGCATTGCTTGCCCACGCAGTTGATGAAACCTATGCCAAGTCCGACACCTTGCCCTTGCGGCGCTGGCCGTGCTGGCCGGGGCCATATTCGCGGCGGTTGACGGGGCTTTTCGGGCGACCCCAGATGTTTTCACCCATCCGGCGGTCGAGTTTATACTTGGCGCTCTGGCGCTTCGACATTGTCGTCTCCAATATGCTGCTTGTGCCCGACGCTGCACCGACGCGCATTTCGCCCGAGTCGCACCACTGCCGCGTGGTACTGCCACGCGCCGATATGCACAAGGAAATCTTCTGGCGCGATTTCGATCTCCAAGCGCCGAGCCTGCGTAAGTGATCCAGGTAAACTGGGGCCTGCACGGTTGTGAGCATGCACGGCGGACAAAAGGCTGAATGATGTAGGAGTACTGTTTCGCCTTATGCCTCCGCCTTCGGCTATGGGTGCGGTGAAATGCGGTCTTCGATCCAGACGGCTATTTTCATCGTATGGTCAACCGCCGAAAATCAGTAAAATGTTACGCCTTTGAAATACAAACCAAATCGTGCAAATCATATGTCATGTTGTTTTTGGCGTTTGTGTGCCAGGATAACGAGGATTAACGTGAAATATTTTGCCTACCGGTATCGCTATCTGTGTATTGTATACGTGAGGGTATTGAGCCAATTTTTGAGCACCGAGAATATGACACATCACAGTTTTTGAAAGGCGTTCTGCTATTGTAAAGCCTGCTCCAGGCATCCATTGGTTTGCCATTTGACGCAGGTGTGAATTATGGCATTGATGCTGTACCCAAAAGGCAACAGAGCAGAGCCGCCTCGGCCCGGATGAACTCTACCTCGCTGTAGGTCATCAGGTTCATGGTTACGTAGGGGTCGGTATTTTTGGTGGTCGTGGTTGACGTCATGGTGTCAGCTCTTGGGGTAAACCTCCAGTTTGGTGATGGCCTCTTAGTTGCAAGCTACGGCCTGCATGATCGATCCCGCCAGGGAAGCCCACGGTACAGGTGACAGTGCCGTGTTAGTAAAGCTGTTGTGGTGGCCGACACATGGGGCTCACCGGTTCGGCGGCACCACACCCTGTTCTGCTGTGCTCTCACTGCCTTGTCGCTGTGCTTCAGGCTTACTGGGAAGAGATAACCGCCAGATAAAGACCTCAAACGCGGTACCCCTTAGCTTTAACGCCGATTATCAATTGAATAAAAAACACCTTATAGGCGCCGGCATTACTTACCAGCACAGTAGCTATAAAAGCGATGAGCACAACCAGACCGATATATTCAGCCTAAACAGGACGCAAATTGTTCTTCCTTATTAACTAGCAGGAAAAAACCTCGTTGCCACAATCGAGCGATGCCTTATTGTTGCTTTGAATTGCTAGAGCTTGTAACATTGTCTGGCACAACCGGATGTGCCAGGCCCGCCCTCCCCAGCTGGTCAGCTTCATGCTACAATAGTACCTCGCCATGGAATGGTAGAAATTGCCTCGGAGGAGCACCGGCTGCCGGTATGCCTGCATATCAGACGACGGTTCACCAGCAAGTGATGCGCGCAGTCAAGGACGTCGCGGCAAGCCTGCAGTCGTGACTTGTCGTACGGGCCTGCATTTGCCTTCACCTGCCTGCCCTCCGGAAAGAGCCGCCAGCGTCCCTCCGCACAGGCAAGCCGCGTTGATCGCGGTCAGCCGTCGTGCAGACGCGTTCTGCCTGGCCTCAGCCCGCTGGCACCAGCCGGTGCGAGGCATCCTGGCAACACGACGTAGAGTTGTACAGTCGCAAACATGCCTTGAAACCACAGCGCCCACAGCCAAGCATCGCCCCAGCTGGTACAACTTGATGCACGGTGCTCGGTGCATAGTCAACTCGTGCGAGCACCCACCAAGAATGCCATGCCCTGGCAGCTGCAACCCCTGCGAAGCTCTGAGGGTTGATCATTCTGACAATTCAGCATCGTTGTCAATCAATGGTGCATGGCGCCAAGCTCATTTGGCTTCTTAGATACCAATAGCTCCTCACTTCGTGCATATGCTGGAATGCCGATTGGGTGCATCGTGCCGTCGCTGATGGGCGGCAATACATTGATCGGGTGCCGATCCTTTCGCGTGATCCGTTGGAAGAAGGCGGCGTATATGTGCTCGAACTGTCGAGCTACCAGATCGACCTGTCGCACAGTTTGGCGTGCGATGTTGCGGTGCTGACCAACCTTAGCCCCGATCACCTCGACCGTTATGACGGCTTCACCGGCTATGCCGCGTCGAAGGCGCGGCTCTTTTCGCTCCAGCATCAGGATCAGGTCGCGATCGTCGCGGTCGATGACGATCCGTCAAAGATGATCGCGGGGCGGCCGCCGCCCGCTCTGCTGCTCATGGAATGCGCCGCGGCACATCCCTGTGCAGCAGCTGCTGGCCCTGCTGCGCCGAGAATGGCGGCGAGCTTCTCCATGTGGTCATGCTGGGGGCGCGCGCTGCCCTTTTCCCAGCTCGAAACTCGAGCGCCGCCTGACACCATCCGCCGGCGACTCGCTGCAGAGGGCCGACGCTGAGCCGCGGCGCTGCCGCGCCACGCGACGCGCAATGGCTCGAATCGGAGGCGTCGGTGCTGCGGCCGGCCAGCTACCTGGGCGGGGAGCAGCTGGATCGGCGCTGGCGGAGCTCGCTGCGTCGGCGGCGGCGGGCAGCTTCCTGGCAGGCGGCGAGGTGCCGTCGCTGGCGGACGTGAGTGGGCAGCGGTCGTGCGAGGGTTACCTGCGCGCTGTGTTGAGCGCGAGTTCCATGATTGGATGCATCCATGATTGGCTGCTGAACGGCTGACTGAACGGGAACGGTCGGGCGTGCTTGCTCTGCAGCAGCGCTGTGGGTTGCTGCAGGGTTACAACGGCCGCCGCGCCCTTGATTGCCCACGCACGGCGCCAGCTGCAAAACATTCTAGAACACGGTCTACACAGCAGCAGCAAGCCCACCGCTGCCTGATAAAGCAGCAGCAGCAGCAGCAGCAGCAGCAGCAGCAGCAGCAGCAGCAGCAGCGCACACATGGCCAAAGCAACGTTTCGTTGGTGCATCTGCCTCGGGCTTTCCACCGGATTGCAGGCTGTACAAGCCAAGGAGTCGGACAAGGATCTCGATCTGCAAGCACTTCCTTTCCCGCAACAAGCCGAGCAGATCCGCAGCGATATCAATGACAGCGGGCGATACGCGGAACTTTCGCCCGAGAACCGCAGCAAGGTAATCAGCCTGCTGGCGCGCATTGAGAGCGCGTTGGAACGTCGGGCGGCGCGGCTGTCGCACTGGCCGGCGCGGAGGAGGGCGACGCTGGTGCGACGTTTGAGGCGGATGCGGCGGCGCACGCGGCGGCGGTGCCCAAGCGGCCCGCCAGGCGCGGCGGAACGTCTGTGTGGCGATCCGGTGCGCTGGGGTGTCATTGCGACGCTGTTCTGGGGTATCGCTGGCTGCGGGGCGGGGCTGTTCATCGCGCTCCAGCTCGCGTTCCCGGCGCTCAACTTCAACCTGTGGCGCTGCCCCGACCTGCCTCTCCCCTGCACCCCACCCGCACCACCTTCCACCCAGATCACGAGCGCGCTGCCGTACGTGAACAACGTCCCCCACCTGGGCAACATCATCGGCTGCGTGCTGTCCGCCGACTGCTACGCGCGCTACTGCCGGTCGCGCGGCTACAACACGCTGTTTGTGTGCGGCACAGACGAGTACGGCACCGCCACTGAGACCAAGGCACTGGAGGAGGGGCTCACCGCCAGCAGGTGTGGGTCGCGTGTTTGCGCGCTGCTTATGAGTATATGGGTGTGCATGTGTGTGTTTGTGTGTGTGTGTTTGTGGTGTGTTGAGGGCATGCGCATGTCTGCTTGTGTGCAGGGGAGTGTAGATCATGTAGGTGCAGGTTATGCGCACGCACGTTTGTGTGTGTGTGTGTGTGTGTGTGTGTGTGCCTGTTTGTGTGTGTATATGTGTGTGAGT
This sequence comes from Scenedesmus quadricauda, assembly GCA_002317545.1. NCBI lineage: Eukaryota > Viridiplantae > Chlorophyta > Chlorophyceae > Sphaeropleales > Scenedesmaceae > Scenedesmus > Scenedesmus quadricauda. The sequence goes on along the minus strand of NNCB01001273.1, from coordinate 76 downwards.
TTGTGGTATTTGTGAGGATCATAAGTATTATCATGGCAGCAAGTTGCTGGCGAGCACGGGTACACAGAGATCAACA
>NNCB01001272.1:0-11455 GCA_002317545.1 Scenedesmus quadricauda | reverse complement strand
GAGCGTGCAAGGTTGTGAACCCGTGGCACCCGCGACATCTGCAAGAGAGGCGGACAGCCAGAGGGAGGCACCGGGCCCCCAGCGACGACCCACCCAGTAGCTGGTGGCATCGCCCACCACCGCGCCCAGCGCCGCGCACACCACGGCATACGGACCGGAGATCCTCGCCTGCAGCACGTCGATCAGGACGTCGGCTGATGCGGAAACAGGGGATCCGGCCCACCAGGTGCTGCGACACGCATGCGATCCCCAGCGCGGGCCCTCGCTGGCGGAAGCCGACCACGCCGGCCGCCACTGACGTGGACGACACATCGACCGACGTGGACAGGCGGTCGAGGCCGAGGCGCGAGGACTTGAGGGCGAACTCGACGGCGAAGAGGGCGCCGCTGGTGGCGCCGCCGAACGCGGCGGAGACGCCCGGGGAGGGGGTGGGCGATACATGGCGATGGAATTTTGTGCGCTGTAAGCGTCTGGGTGAGAGTGTATGCATGTGTGTGAATGTCGAGTGCATGTCTGTGTGTGTGTGTGGGGGGGGGGCATTTCAAAGTCTTCAAGGAGAATGTGTGCATGGCCAAGGAAAATGGCCCGGATGGGTGGTTGTGGGAGGGATTAACGATGGGATCGCGAAGGACCGCGGCGTCGCCGAGGGCCGGCAGGGCCGTGATCGAGCGCCGCATCGCGGCAACCTTGTGGTCGAGAGCAATCGTCCAGGTCGCGCTGCTGGGGCCGACCCATCCGATGCGGCGCCAGCGGCGACCAGCATCGTTGCCGCCGCTGCGAGGTGCTTCGGACCAGGACGGCCGCCTGTTCGATCTCGATCAAGAACACCTAGGCGACATCGCCAGGAAATCGACGCCCGAGATTTCGGGGATCATCTCGAACCGCTGGGAAACCGGGATCGGCGAGATCGGCCTGATGATGGGGCATCGGCGCTAGGCGAGGCCTGGGGCAGGATGGGCTTCGGGTGGGCAGACGGAGTGCATGCGTGTGCGCAGACATGCTGCTTCCCACGAGCCGCATGTACCCTGGCCAGCGCGGCCCCGATCGCTGCAGGCCAGCGCCGCGCCACGGGCTACGCCTGTGCATACATGCAAAAGTGCCGGTGCACACGTGCGCACATATTGTCAACAAAACGGCACGGCGCTCACCGATACATCAATGCCGCCCCCATTTCCTCGAATACGCGCCGGCGATCCTCAGAACCCTGAAATTCTCGCTCGGCGCGATCGTGGTTTCCAGCTCCCCGCCATAGAGCGTCGCGTCCGCGGCGTTCTGCAAGACGTATCCGGGACCGATCGGATCCCTGGCAGTCACCTGCAAATCCTTGTAATCATAATGGTAGAGCGCAAGGTTCGCGCGTAGCCAGGGCGTGATATCCGGCCTTAATCCTGCGGCAGGGTCGCGTTTCTGCTGTATCCACTCGCCCTCGATGGCGCGCGTCAAAAACTTCGAGCCTCGGCGCGATGTTGCGGCTCGCAGCGCCGCGACCGCGAAGCCGGCGCCGCTGGGCATGATGCAGCGGAGGGGATGGCCAGGTCGCCGAGGCCAGCCCTTGCGCGGCCGCCGCCGACGTGGAGGTCTGGGCAGGGGCCCATTTCGGTCGACGTCGGGCGGGGATGAAGAGGTTCAGCGACTGCGCCTGATTCGATCGAGTGCGGGGGTGCGGCGGTCGCATCGTCAGTGCGGGCAGCAAGCTCGACTTTTGCCGAGCAGCGGCAGCGGCGTTGGCAAAGCCCGCCGCCTGTCCGGCGCGACCTTCCGCCATCTCGGCCTCGCGGCGCCGACCTCGCCCCCGATCCGCCCGACCGCCCGCCGCTCGCGGCAATCTCGCGGAGCTCCCAGGCGCGTTCCGGGAGGATAGCTTCCATCCAGAATCAGACGTCGGATTTCGTCTGCGATGTCCTCGAAAAGGCGGCGTTCGGCCATAATCAATTGTCTCCCCGTGGCCTGGCGTAAGGAAGGTTCATACATGTTTGGTATGACAGCAGGCGCCCTCAGGGACCCCACTGGGGTCATGCCCCCCTCCCCCTCCCCGCCCCCGCCCTCGGCCTTCGGGTCGCCTTGGGCCGAGGCGCCGGACGGCGAGGCGCCGGGGGCTGGCGAGCCGCCGCCGAGGCCGGTCAGGGCGCCGAGGCCGCGGCCGTTGCCGGGCGCGGCGCCGTTGCGCCGCTGCAGCAGGCGGCGCTTCATGCTGCCGCCTCGCACGCCGGCGTCATCGGGGGGTGCCTCGCCGCCGCCGTCGAGGGGGTCGGACACGGCCATGCTGCTGCTGGTGCTGCTGCTGGTGCTGCTGCTGCTGCTCAGGCTGAACGCGCTGCCGCTGTCGTCCCGTGTGTCTACGCCACCAGCGGCGCGCCGCGCGCGCTCCTCCGCCGCCCGGCTGCTGCCCCCAGCGCGCCCGCTGTCGCCCTCGGGCTGTGCGGCTGCGCCAAGCTGCTCCAGTTGATCGCGATGCTGCACTGGCGGCATCGGCGGTCATCGCCGGCCGGAACGGCGCCAGGACCTTGCCCACCGCCGCAGAGCCCCTGCCGCTGCCATTCTTCAGGTTGGCCGCGGGCTCCCCGCCGCCAGAAGTCGCCAGCGCGCGGGGTGCGGACGCCCCGGAATCGTCCCAATCGCCGCCGACCCCGCCGCCGGTGGTGCTGCCTTGTGCCGCCTGGCTCGCGAGGAAAGCATCGACGGCGCCGGCCCGCCGCCGCCGCTGCTGACGTATGGCGGCGCTGCCAGGGCGTCCGGCGGTTGCGCCGCTGCCGTTGGCGCTGCGGCGGCGGGGTCTCGCCGTGCACGCTGCTGATGCTTGCCGGGCTCCAGCTTGGGCTGTGCGGCGACAGCGCGCAGCAGGCCCATCGCGGGTGGCCGGGCTTGGCGCTGCGTGCGTGCGGCCATGCCATGTGAAGCGCGGAAAGACGGCAGGACTTGCTCCCGCGGCGCGGCACGCGCTCGGTCGCTGCCGGTGCCTCAGCGCCCGGAACAGGCGGGGGAGTCAGCCTCGATCTCGTCGCTGCCTGTGCCGAAGCGCGGCGTCCGCTGCTAGGCGATGCCTGATCGGCCGCCAGCATTTCGGCGGCACCGTCCAGCGCGGCCATCTGATGCACGGCAAGACCTCGCCCGTCTGCCACGACAACAGCGGGCTTTACGCTGGCCTCCCTCGTTCAGGCGACGCGCTATCACAGCCTCGAGGTCGTCGAGATCCGACAATGGGTGGGTGGCCACCTCGCAATCAACGGACGAAAGCGACAGACGGGCAGTACGATCAAGAGGCGTGTTTATTATCATTGACAGGTTGGCACAACGGGTAAGGTCGAACGCGAGGCATGGCAACACCAGTCCTGCAATAATGCGCGTGCCGGGGAAAGGAACCACCCTGCAATTCGAATGAATGCAAACCATTCAAATTGCAATTGCGACCAGATGCGGTACTGAACGCTTCAGGTTGGAGTGATGCTTCACCCTGAAAGTATCCCCCCTTTAAAGCATCCACCGCAGCTGCACATACATTGAAAGTGATCCGTATAGGCAAAAAGGTTAAGCACCCGTTTACCCTCTCTGATCCTCCTTCTTGCGTGTTGCGGACGCAACAAGTCCAGAGATCGCGCCGGGCGTCGACTGCCGTCCTCGTTTGATCCGGCACGATGCCGGCCGACAAGGTCACGCTGCGCGTCCCACGACCTCTATGACTCGCTGTGCCGCGGCCAAGGCCCTCTGCCCGGCGCCCTGCCGTCGTGTCGCGAAGCTCCAGCGCCGAGGCGCGCCCGGCCACCTCGCCGCCGGTCTCGCCAGCGGCGCCGCTGCGCTGGGCTTGGTCCTCGGTATCATGATCTCGCCAGCGCCCGCATTCGCCGACGGTGATGCGCCCGTGCCTGCCACCACTGAGGAGGTGATTGCTGCGCCCGCCGACGCCGCCGACGCGGCCATCACCTCTGCCGCCGACGCGGATGCAACGCCCGCCGTTGCGGACGTGGCCGAGGCGCCAGCCCTTGCTGACGAGGCGCCTGCCGTCACTGACGAGGCGCCGCCCACTGCGGAGGAGGCGCTCGCGCCGGCGGCGGCGGACGAGGGCGCCGTCGGCGCCGGCGACGGGGAGGGCGACGCCGCCCCCATAATCGCCGCCGGCAGCTCCAGCGCAACACCTCTTCCCCGTACAGATCCGCCATGAACAAAGATCCGCCATGAACAAAGTCTCGGCCTCAGCGCCAGTCGCTTTCAGCTGCACCTGCACGTTTTGGAGTTCCCACCGGCACACACCGCGACCGTGATAATCCTCGTCGATCATTCCGTCCGCGTAGACGATGCTCGTGTATTCCCCTTCTGACACCTGTTCCAACGCGAATGGTGCAGAACGCGTCGGACCGACAGGAAGCAAAAGCCCGATCTGCCCTGCCGGCCACCTGGCGTCTCGGTTCACACATCATACACCATGAAGCCCTTGCTCCGTCCTGCCCCCTCACCACATCAACAACAAGGCCCCAACAGCGCGCCGCCACGGCGGTTCGTCGACATAATCACGCTCGCCATTGCACTGTCGTCGACAGGCCATTGAGTAAAGCTGGAGCAGGGGAGATCGCCCGCAGGGGAGAGATCCTCGGAAAGAGAGATCGCAAGCTGGCGCCAGTCCGGCCCGGCCCGCTGAAAGCGGCGTCCATAGTTCTCACGATGCGTGGTGTGGCCCGAAGTGCAACCATGCAGCACGAGCAGGAGGAGCGGCAAGCGGGGCAGACGCCGGTGTGCTGCCTGAGGTCTGCCGCAAGCGGGCATCAGCCAGGCGACCTACTTCAACTGGAAGAGGAAATACGCGGGTCTGCTGCTCGCGCAGAGATGCGGCGGCTGCGCGAGCTGGAGGACGAGAACGGTCGGTTGAAGAAGATCGTCGCTGATTTGACACTTGATCGCGAGATGCTGCAGGATGTCATCAAAACGACAGGGCCTCTGAATGGACGGTGCGGCAGCGTGCGACGGGTCTGCTGTTGGACTGGGGCGTGTCGATCCGGAGGGCCTGCCGGGTTCTGCCGGTTCGACCATTGCACTACCAGTTACCTCCTGTCCCTCACGCGCCTTTTTTATTCCTTTGTTCATGGCCTTACCCACCGCTGCTGTCTCGCACCAATCAGCTGGCAGAGGACCGTAACTGTCGGCTTAGAAACCAGCTGCGCGATGCTGGTCATATCCCCTCAAGAAGCCTCTTACCGCCTGTTGACCGCCTGATGACCGCCTGTTGACCGCGCATCAACTGCCCACCGACCGCCCACACCCTGCAGCGCAGCTGATCGAGGAGGATGCGGCCCTGGTGGAGGCGGAGAAGAAGGGGGTGCGCGTAATTTGACAGCCCGCGTTTAAGAAATGTGGCCCCGCCTCCTCGCCCTGCCTGCAAAACGCTGCGTGTGGTACTTTTGGACGGACCTCAACCGCAGTCACCTGTCTCCCTCGCCGTGTCGACCCCTGCCTTCGTAACGAAGCTGCGCCCTGTGTGCTTTGGCAGCTGCAACCGCGCATCTGTCGACACCACCCCCGACCCTGGCTGTGCCAGACCCCGTTGTCCCAACAGAAATGCGACACCTCCCGCCCCTCCAAACCCCAATCCTTCCCGACTTCCCGCCGCACTCCTTTCGGCCTGCGACGGCGCGCACCCACCAGGATGAAAAGGCGATCGAGTTCGTCGAGGACCAAAAAGAGACGATCAAGGACCAGGTGGGGTCATCAAGGCAGTCGAATTCAGTCAAACTCGGTCAAACCCAGATCCAGAATGAGCAGACCTAGCTTGCTGCCCCTCGGCGTCGGGACTTGCCCTCTGTGGGCGACCAGAGCCGGCGGCCCTGGTAAGCTGCTCAGCTTGAGGCACCTCGGTGGGGACCGGACCCCATGTTGCCTTTGGCTGCGGCTGCATGCATCCCTTGCTGGCGCATTCGACCACGCTCGGCCGCGCGATCGACGCCATCTTGCCGCCGTCCGTCTCCGCCGGATCACGGCACAAAGCCGGCACCGATGACACGAACCTCAACGCCAGAGCTGACGGTCGTCACGAGCGATGATCGAATGGCGTCAGGCACCCCGAATGCGCGCCCGCGCAGGAGGCTGCGTATCAGGAATGCGGCCAGCCAGCTGAACGCCCGGCTCGACAAGATCGACATCGTGGAGAAGGCCCGCGAGGTGCGGACTGCAGACAGACCGCGTTGACGCAGTCCGCACGCACCGCGCTGCTTTCATGCATCGCCGGCTTCGACTCCGGGCCGGGGCGGGGGGGCGAGCGGGGCATCGGAGCGGGCGCCGGCCGAAGCGACGCGCTTTGGCGCTTGTGACGGTTCGCGGCGGCTGGGCCGAGACGCTCCACCGGCCGCGGGCTGGGCACCCAGGCCGCCGGTCGCGGACGTGCTGGCAGCACGAGCCGTGTGGCGGCAACTGTGATACCGCGCCGCCGCCGCGCAGATCGGCCTCGCGCAGCAGCTGGACAAGGCGACCGCGTCGGTCAGAAGCTGCTGGACCGGAGTGCGAAGCTGCCGCCCGGGCTGGCATGCAACGAGGCCTGCGGATGTGGCCGCCGGCCCAGCGCTGGCCGATGGGCACCACCCGTTGGCGAGAATAAAGTTGACGAGCTGATGAGGATGCCCGGCTGCTGGGCGGCATGCGGCATAGACGACTGGTCGAAGTGGTTGCCAAAGTGTTGCAGAGAGGTGGATTCAATAGAGCGCCCAACACGCGCTCGATTCAGGTATAGCCGCTCAGCATCATCTCCTACATTTTGCACCTGCGTCATACTTCTTCTAATACCATCGATCCAACCAGGCTTCACTGTGGCACGCACCATCCCAATACAACGCACCACTCATCAGTATGCCGGAAGCAGACGAGCGAGATCAACAACCATATTTGCGGAAAGGCACACCGGGCACTGGGGCTTTCTTCGTGTCTGACGCTCGGGTGGGCGCGGTGGTGGGCATGACCGATTTAAATGTTTGCACATATCACCACGCCCATTACGCCCGTGGCCGGCTGGCGACAAATCGTTCCTATTGGCGTGAGGCATGAGCCTTTTGCAGGTTTTCTAGGTCGAAAGGCGTCTACCCATGCTAACGTCTTGATTCCTTGCTTATAGGCCTGCATCGTAGGGTTGCAAGCCAGCATGAGCGCCGTGAGCGCCAGTAGGAGCGATTCTGGATGGACGGCGTGTGATGCCGCCGAAGGGGCCCGCTGTGGTGCCATGGGGTTAGCGGGGGTTGCATGAGGACCAGGTCTCTGTTGAGAGGAAGTCGCCGACGTTCTGGTGGGCCTCGTTCAAACAGATGCGGATAGCGCGACTGCGTCGGTGCCCAGAAGGAGCCTGTGCTCCGTGTACCTGCGTCTGGCGCATCCAGTCAGCATCCTGGAGGCCTACCTTTGCTTGAGGGTGTGTCGCCGAAGAATGCATCCGCAACAGCTGCACTCAGCTACTATGCCTCTCTCGCTAAGTGCGGGTTCAGTTGGTCGACTCTCGACCGCTGCGGCGCGTTCGATCAGGCCGCGGTAAGGATGGCTGATGCAGATAGAGCTATTTCAAGCAAGCGAGCCGAGTTCAGCCCTTGATGCGTCAGTAGGCGGCAGATCGGTCGCCCTATCATGCGCGATGGCAATCGATCGGCAGGTGCCGCACGGCCATTGAGGGTGTGGAGCATAAGCTTCCGTTCGACGCGATCGACACGGCGAAGCTCGTTCTCACCGACAAATTGATTGCCGCAACCGTCCCGCTCTCGATCGATGGGTGCCGACGAAATGGAAGAGGAAGGACAGGCCAGATGGCCCTGCCAGCCAACAAGGCCGAGCTGCTCGCGATTGCCAACAGCGTCGCCAGCGAGAAGATGATCGACAAGGGCATCGTCATCGGGCAATGCCTATGTAACCTCACACGCTGAAAGTGTCGGATCTCAAAAATGAACGGGTATCAAAAGAGCAGCTTCACGAGTAGTGCCTGCACGGAATACATCACTCATCTTTTACGCTTGTGAACCCTATATCAGAATTCTATCGTCATATGAGCGCTTCCACAAATAACAAAAACAACATCTAGCTCTGACCCGACCGTGATGCGTTGAGTGGTTACGCTTTCCGGGAGTTGGACATCTTCTTGTCTGGATACCGGGGATGTCGATCCGAACCTGCTCGCCGAGATGATCGAGCGAGTGCGCGCTAGCGCGCTATCTGGAGCGCCAGGCAGCGGAGCAGCGCGACGAGCGGGGCGGTGCGGCGCCGCGCCACCGGCGTCGGTGCAGCGCTGCAGGCGGAGACGAAGAGATGGACCTCTCTGCACTCGAGACGCAGCTGGAGCTCGGCTCCAGCGCAGGCGCGCCGCGGCCGTTGGCGGTGCTCGCGCCGCCTTCGCCGCCCAGGCGCGCTAGGCCAAGGTTCCGATGACGCGCGCGCTTCGCCCTCGCACGCCCCTTGAAGCGATGCTCCTGCCGCGGTCGTCGCCCTCGTCGATCTGGCCGCAGGCGCGCTGATGCGAGCTGCGAGCGGCCACAGGCCGGCATGCGACACCTGCTGATTCGTGACGCCGCCTGCACCTCTGTCGGCGGAGCACAGGCAGCACAAAGGCCGGGCACGGCCCAGCATGCAGAGCGTCCCCGCGGCCCCAGCCTCACCACCCAACGACACGCATCGTCGCCCTGCAAGATGCAGCGGCAAGGTGAAGGGCGGTTTCACCGTCGACATCAAGGACGTCCGCGCGTTCCTGCCCGGTTCGCTGGTCGCGACGGCGCACCGGGGCGCGACCCGGTGTCATCATTGGATCCTGAGGTCGAAAGGGCAACGCGGTTCACGCTCATGATCTCGACCTCGAACCCGATCAGAACGAGCGAGCTGGCCTGCATCCGCGCCGGATATGATCCGTTCAATCGCTGATATCGCGCAGAATGTTCGTCCCGAGGTGGTTCCAGTTTCGGTTCCACCCTCGGGGCGATTTTGCTATGTCGGGCAAGCAGATTGCGCTGTGGTGGTGGTGGAGAGCGCGGCGCTGATGCGCCGCCCCTTTTCCCCGAAGCAACCACAAATATCGCCGGGCTGGGCGCTGCGCGAGGCCTATTACTTTCCTGGGTACGGCAACGCCCACCGGTGCAGTGGGCGTCGTAAGAAGTCATAAAACGCGGCACTGACTGCGCTAGACGGCGCGTCTGCATGCAGCCAGCGGCTCCCTCGAGGGCAGCAGCGGCAGCAGCGGCGGCGTGCGGCCAGCTGCCTCGGCGCGCACGCGTGTGGCGGCGTGCCGAGCGTCGCCACGGCGCGCGCCCGCCGCCCCCCCTGCGCCAGGCGTGGAGGACGACGGCTACCCGTGCGGCCTGAACCCGCAGCAGCTGGACGCGTCGCTCGCGACGCTGAGGCGCATGGCGGCCGCCCTGGGGGCGCGCGCCGGCCTGGTGGAGCGCCTGCGGGTGAGGGATGCCCCCTCGCCGACTCGGCACGCGCGCGCACGCGCGCGTGGGCGCGGGCTCGGCCGCGAATGTCGAGCGACCAGGGAGGCGCGGGCGCGGGGGGCCCCTCGGTCGGCCGCGTGAATGCCACGCGCCTGCGGGTGTCCTCGGGGGACGCGGTGCCGTGACGTGACAAAGCGTCTGGCGGTTTCCCGATATCGGATATGCAAATTGTCCGGGCGTTGAAAAGGGACAGCGGCGCCTTATGGACCGCCCCTTCATCAACATGTGCTCGGGATGCGCCGCTTGCAGGGGCCAATATTGGTGCTGGTATACCTGCATCTGCATTTCCATGTGCATCCGCCCATATTGGCGACTTGCCCCTTTGACATGACGAACGATCGGTCTTTCTGGGCCGCAAGGCGCCCTGGCCGCGAGCGGCGAGTTCGACCTTCTGCGAACCTTGGGTGCATGTGCCTGCGACGTCGATCTTGCCCTCGCCGATCGGTGCGGCCGCCTGTCGGCAGGGCGGCGCGACGCGCCCTGTCTCGGCCATGACGTCCACCCCCTTGCCTGCGGTGCCGCCGCTTGCCTCTTGACACCGCCCCCCACCCAAGGCGTGCGGGCGCGCCTAGTCGCACGCAGCCGCACTCGCTATAGCATCAACCCCCGGCCCATACCTGGTTTGTTGCGGCGATGCTCGCGGCCGTGACCCTTCGGCCATCGCCCTCGACACGGCGGAGAAGTTTATTACACATCTCCCCAACCGGCTGTGGGCAAACCTCGACCGCCTGCCCCAAAACCCGGCGAAGCTTGCCGGCGGCCGCCCCGAAAGCGCAAGAATTGTCCCTCGCCCGCCCGTTCTCGTCTCATGGCGGGCTCGACGATAGCGGCAAGTCCACCCTGACCGCCGTCCTCATCCACGGCGCCGACGGGCGCCCGCTGCTCGACAACGGGCGCGGCCGCGCGCGCATGGCGGTGCTGCGGCACAAGCACGCGATTCAGAGCGGCCGCACCAGCAGCATCAGCCAGGCGCAGCGGGGTATGATGCGGCGGCCAGGTGGGCGGCGACTGGGTGGACTGGGTGGACTGGGTGTGCGGCGAGGGTGGAGATGGAATTGTTGATGGGGCTGTGCGTACGTCCTTGGGTGAACGTGGTAGGTTGGGTCTGTTTGGGTGTGTGTTACGAGTCCATGTGAGTATGTGCAGTGTGCAGTGTGGGAGCAATTTCTGTGTGGGGCATGGAGGCACTTCGGCGATCGCGCGCACATGGGTCTGTTTCTGGTCCTCGGTGCCGTGGGTCAGGATGCCGTTGCAGAACAGCGAGTTGTTCACAGAAACGATCGATCGAGCCTGACGCCGCATCCCTTCCGCCGCGTCCCTACGCAGGTGCTCAACTATGCGGGCGTCGCGCCCACCACGGCCGCCGAGGTCTGCTACGCGGCCGCGCGTGCGGTGACCTTCGGACCTTGATGGCCACCACTCGTCCTCAAGACCACCCTGTTCGGCCTGACGTCCATGCTGCCGGGTGCGGCGGCGGCGCGTGTGCAGATGCATGTGCGTGTGATGCACATGGACAGCGCACGTGCGCGCACGTGCCTGAGCACATGCACTTGCACACGGTACTCACGTGAACCCGCACGCCAATGCACCCAGCCACTCTCCTTGTCTCCCACAATTGAGTACACACACACGCACACACGCACACACGCACACACGCACAACCACGATCACCTTGAACTTCCGCAGTTGCGTGTCTACGTCGCGAGTTCCTGGTCCTTGTCGCCGCGGACACGCGAGCAGCTGGCGCGCAGCTCGCCTCTCGAGGTGCCCGCCACTTCGTCGTAGCAGGCGATGCCGCAGAGCTGCCCGCCTGTCGCCATGCTCTCGACAAATCGCGCTCGCTGCGGCCGCCGCGCGCGGCAGCGGCGGCGGCGGCGGCGGCGGACGTCCAGGCGGAGGCGGCGCCGCTGCCGTGGGCGACGGGATCTTCGTTGTCGGCGGCCCAGACGACGCGGCCGCGGCGGCGCGCGAGCTCTCGGCGCTGCGCTGCGCCGCGGCCGGCGGCGGGGCGGGCGCCGCTG
>NNCB01001271.1:0-11460 GCA_002317545.1 Scenedesmus quadricauda | reverse complement strand
GTGGGGGGGGGGGGGGGGGGGGGGGTGGCGATCGTGGCGGGCACCTGAGGGTTGAGGCCGGATTGTGCGTGGCTATGGGGCGTTCCAGGCCCCTCGGGCCTGATAATGAGCAACTGGGGCGGCATACTTGACGCGGGCACGCTGCCAGCATCCTACAAAGGCTCACCTTGAAACCAGGCGCCGCCATGCATGCCTCTACGCTGACACGCCGCGATCAGATCTTCGACGATGGCGCGGGCAGCTGCGTTGAGATCTGTGAAGAGGGCTTCCCTGCACGCTGTGGTGTGGAACCCTTGTCTAGAAATCAAAAGCCATGGGTGACTTTGGGGACGAGGAGTACAAGGTGTGTTTGTGGGGCTGCCGGGCTTGTCTCTTGCCTCCATTGTCGGCGGCGCCCCAGTCGCTCGACTGCCTGCTGCTTCGATACTTCCTGACCGAGGAGTTCGCGCACCAGTTCCTTGAGGCCGTGGCGGTCGGTGTAGGTGCGGATCAGCTTCGAGGCGATCTTGGTGCAATAGACGGGCGCCGTCACGACGCCGAGCGCCTGTTGCAGCGCCGCGATGTCGAAGCGGGCAAAATGAAATAATTTCAAACGTTTAGGGTCAGTCAATACCGCTTGTCATGCGCTGCCGGGCTTGAAGCGCAGCTTGAAGCGCACGAGATGCTCGTCGGCTTTGCCTTGATCTGGACGAGGGGGACACGACTGTGCAGCACTCGGCTGTGGTCCAGGCGCGCCATACCAGCTCCTGCGGGTTCTTGCTACTATCCGTCAGGGGGTACTTCGATTAGCCTATTTTCAGCAAATGGTTTTTCTTGCCTTTGGAAACCAGCACGAAGCGGTCTTGTAAAAGATCAAACTCCGTTAAGGCCTGCTCAGGGCCGGTAATTTTTACTTTACTTGCCGCCAAAGGCGCGCGCATCCCCGGAAAAGGGGCCAAGAAGACGATCGAGGACGCGCCGGGCCGCTATGTCAAACAGCGGTAATATCCCGAGATTACCAGCTAGATTGTCACGGCAGTCATGTGGCAGAAAAAAATGTTATCTCTGGGATCGACAAGAAAGCCAATTCGCTCCTATATTGTGCAGTGCAACATAAAGGAGTTGTCCCGATGGCTACCAAGATGTGCGACATCATGAGATCGTATTTGACGGTGTTTTGGGTACTCACCGTTTGTCCCCTTTCCTGGTATTTGATCTTCGCATGCACCCTTCAGGATCTTCGCATGCAGGGCGACGCAACAGCGGGGACGACGAGGAGGAGGACCAGCAGCCTTTACAGTTCGAGATTGTGCTGCTGGGAGCGGACGCAGTCGGCAAGACAGCCATCTCCTCAGCTGCAGCGGGTTGCGCAGCGGTCAAAGTGCGCAATTGATGCGCTCCTGGCGCTTGGAGCATTCCCACTTATTTCATGCCGGCGCGCGATGCGTTGTTCAGCCGATAACCGTTTGCTACTTCTTTGCAGGTACACGGCGGCCGTTGGTGTAGACATTATGGCGCTCGTGTGCGCTTCCGGGCGAGCCACGCGTGCGCCGCACTGCAGCGTGGGATTTGGGCAGCGGCGTGGCAGCCTCGGTGGCGGCCGCCTACGTCCATGGCTGCGACGCCGTCCAGATGCCACGACTTGACGCGGCAGCAGGTGGCGGGGTGCGAAAGGGGCGGGCACGTTCACCTCCCGTTCGCACGTTCAAGCACAGCTTGGCGTCGATCAGCCCGACTACGGATGCTTTTCGCTGACATTGTGCCCGAAGTGCGGCCGATAGCGACCTTTACACCACCGGTGCCACAGGCACTGCATGCACCTATCTTTTCAGGCACTTGGCCCTCCACCACCGTCTCAATCACAGCTCTGGCTCTGGTGGGGGAGTGGCTTCAGGCCTACAACTACTTCAACCTGGTGCGGCTCTTGCGGTACCTGTCCCTGGTCGGCACAAAGTCAAACCTGTTATGCCCAGGGCGGCGGCAGCGATAAACAAAGGATATGGACGAAAGCAGGCGGAGAATGCGCGAATGGCGATTATGGCCGCTCAAATCCTCCAGCTGTTACCGCTGAATTTACCGTCCGGGCTTAAAGCGCTAAGCCATTCGCCGGGCAGCGTCTGGGCAACCATCGGCAGCGACAAGGACTAGAATTGACCATCATCGTAACAGGTGCCGCAGGCAGCAGCAGCAGCAGCAGCAGCAGCAGCAGCAGCAGCAGCAGCAGCAGCAGCAGCAGCAGCAGCAACAGCAGCAACAGCACAGCACCTGCTCCTGCTGCTGCTGCAGCCAGTCAACGGTGTACGAGACAGCCTAGTGGCAATAAGACACAGCATATAGCACTTGCGGGCTTCACGTGACATTTACTGGTTGCCCAGTGGCAAACTGTGTTTGCCCAATGAGAATACTCAACACCAACATGCTAACAGCAACTTGCAGCGAGGACCTCATACGTACGACCTTGCTCCACAATTCCCTCGGCACATTATTCTGCCAACACACAGGTAATTATCCGGCGCTCGCCGGGGTGCCCCGCGATTTCGTCGAATATCCGAGCCAGGTGAACGAGAATTGGCTGATGACCCCCGAGTGCTGTCGATAGGATGCCACGCAATAGGTGGAGCCCCTGGCTTGGTGTACTTCTGGTTTCAATAGGTATTGGCATAGGGCTATTGGCTGGTCGGTGCAATCGTGGCAGGGTGGCTTCGGCGAGTTATGCCGTAAACATCTTCTCACATGATTTGCCATCTTTTCCGGGCATTACGCAAAATTTGAAGGCGGAACCTTTGCGCGTCGTGACTGTTAACTCCTTACAACCACAAGGAGAATATCAAATGGATCATGTGAACCACGTTCGTCTGAGCCCGGCTGAGCTGACCCCATCCATCCTTGAAGGCGCATCGGTTTATGGTGCGGATGACCACAAGGTCGGCAAGGTGGACCATGTGCATGGGATGAACTCCGTCATCATCGATGTCGGCGGTTTTCTCGGAATTGGCGCCAAGCCGGTAGCCGTCCCCCTCAGCGACCTTGATTTCATGCAGTGCAAAATTGAAATAAGCGTATTATAACCTGTGACCTGGTATAACCGAGCCTCTAAGGCCACCTGCGTAGAGAAGGGTTGAAATTGGCGATTTCAAACGGATTGGAAAGTGAAGGCGGGTTGATACCGTCTTTACCAAATATTATCTCTGCCCCGTTATACCATAAGGCTCCCTGTACCGGCAGGCTCGTGATACCGACTTGTTGTCGAACAGGTCCTTGAACCCTTTGCCCGGCAGCAGCACCGCGCCGCTGAGGCGCCCGACGATGTTCTGCGTGGCCGATACCCGCCCTGATGGCCTCGGTGGTCGATCCGATGCGCTCTGGCGCCGTGATTGAAGCTCTTGAGCAGCTGTACTCGGCTACAAGGTGTTTCTCCATCCCAGCGGTGGCGTTGGCACTGACGCACACATGTCGATGCTGGTGTATTGGATCACCGGCTGGCAATTGATTGCCATTTTGGGCATATCCAGAAGTGTCCGTGTCTGCAGGTTGAGCACTGGGCTTGTTTGGACGAGCGCAGTCACTGCATGCCGATTTCGGAGCAGGCAGGAGCGAAATGACAGCGCCTCGGCGCGCCTGGCTGGCAGCCGCGGCGTCCGCGCGCCGGGTCAGACAGCAGCGAAGTTTCGCGAGTTGCTGGATGCACTCAATCTGGTGCTGCCTCGCCGCGGGCAGCAGCATGCAGAGCAGGCAGATGTGCAGAAGGACAAGATAATAGCTGTAGCAGAGGCGTGGGGCGTCGATGAGGTGCAGTAACCAGGTTATGCGCCCACAGGCTGCCCTGGCAATGGGCGCAGAGCAGGCCTGGCCGATACAATATGAGCGGGCTAAATAAAGATGGACAGATCATTTCACCCATTCATAATGACGGCTCTTGCCCGGGGAGCCCCTGCATTGGCTGCCAATGGTTTTGTCGCTTCTGCTCTTACTGCTGTGCAGGCCCTGCGCAGGGGCACCCAGGAGCAGCAGGCCGAGCAGGACGGGCTAAAAACCTCCAACCGAGCACACAGCAGCAGCAGCAGCAGCAGCAGCAGCCACCTGACCAGCAGCTGACCGCAAGCCGGCGGTACGGCGACGATGTCTGCGGCCATGGCGCGGCCGAGCCTCCCTCCTCTCGATGCCGAGGACGCGGTGCTGGTGTAGGCGAGGCTGGCCGTGCAGCGGCAGCATGGTCAGCGCAGCGGCGAGAGACAGCAGCTGCAGCCGAAGCGGCGCTGAGGACGCAGCCGAGGACCAGCGGGGGGTGCCGGCAGTGGCACGGGCGGTGGCGCGGGCGGTGGCGCGGGCGGTGGCGCGGGCGGTAGCGCATCCAGTGGTGCAGCCGGTGGCGAGCAGGTGCGGGTGCGGCGGGAGCGCTTCCGAGCATGCCGGGGACATCGCGGCACTAGAGCATCGCGTCGGCCTCCACGGCGCTTCTGATGGCGCTCAGGTAAGCGAGAGCTTGGTGATGGGGCTTCTGTGCACGATAAAGCTGTCGTTTGGGGTGAAATTGCTGCTGTCGGTTTACAATGAAGCTGCTGTCATTGTCGATGTTTGAACGCAAGCGCTCCAGAGGGCGCAAGTGCTACCAGAATGCAGGGCCAGGGGGCAGTAGCGCATCTCACCCACCGAGCCACCTGCCAACCATCTTGTTGCAAACCTTCACACAGGCGCGCTCGCATGCATGTGCAGCCGCGACGGTGCGGTACCTGCTGCGCCGCACCGCGGTAGCTCGGGCGCTCCACCGACAGCAAGACGTGGACGTGGACCTCGCGAAGGGGCGCCCGGCGTGCAGGTGTCGCGGCTGCAGGGCTGCTGACGCTGGGGCGGGACGGCGGGTTGATCAGCGAACGTGTGCCGGCGCAGTTTGTCGGTCAGACCGCGCATCGGGGGGCCGCGTGGACAGCTGATTGCGGCTGCACGCATTGGTGTGCGTGCGCGCAACGTTCACGCATCTGTGCGACAGGTGTCTGGAAGCCTTCGCGATCGATCTGCCTGCTGTGGTCCTTCCCGGCGCCGCAAGAGGAAAAAGGCATGAAGAAGATCCGTTTCACGCCGCTCTTTTCCGGCGTATCCACAAATGGGTCGGCCTGATCATCGGCCTCCAGTTCCTGCTCTGGGCGCTGAGCGGCTCGGTGATGGCGCTGCTCGACAAGGACAAGGTCGGGGGACATGTGCGGCGGCGATGGTGCACTCGCAGCAGCTGGTCATTAGGCGGCCATACATTGGAGTTCATCTGCGAAGTCCCAAGAAATTTCCATACATGGAGGGAATGCATGGGAGGCTCCAGCTCTATAAAAAAGCTGTTGAAAGTGAAGTGGTACAGGATGTTACCACACAAATCACGGTATTCTCCAGCGTTGGATCGCAATCTCAATTATAAACAAATGCTTTTGTGAAGGATACAGGCCCAATTAGAGCATGGTCAAATAGCACCGCAACTGCTGGTGCTCTCGATCAGCAAAGCACATCACCGGCCTGTTGGAATGTGAAGGTACATGATGTGATGAACTGGCATTTGATAAGCCAACCTCTCTTATCTGCTGGTGCGGGGCCCAGATGGTGCATGCGTTGAGCATGACTCGGCCCGTCTCACGCCTTGCGGCGCTGGACCACTGCCTAACAATGGAGGGCGACACTCCATGCCGGCGCCTGCCGTGGCCCTGCCGACTGGCGCGCGCTGCGGCGCACCCGAGCTGCTGCTGCCTGCGCGGCGCTGAGTCCCATCTGCACGCCATTGCAAATCATCCTGCTGCTGCATCCTGTCAACGGGGCCGCCTGGTGCAGCTCGACCGCACACTGTCGGGTCCTTGGCACGTGGTGATTTGAGGGCAGGCCGTCCAACCGCCGGGCTCGCTGCCGCGCTACGAGCCCGGCCCTGGCTGACCGGTTCCCACGATCGCGCCTCGACTAATGGCAGGGTCGAGCGAGCTGCCATTTGGCCCGTGGCTCTCGCCTCGGCGCCCAAATCCGTAGCGGGTGCGCCATGGTGATCGCACGGCTTGCCGATCGCGAGCATCCCAAGCCAGTGCCGCAACAGATTGCGGGCGGGCGCCGTGGCGGCGATTGGGCCGGCGTCGAATGAGCCGCGCGGCGATGCCATTGTCACGTCCCAGGGCGAGGGCAAGGCCACGCCAACGCCGGGGCTGGAGTGAGCCCTGCGCTCGGCGTTGCACCGAAATGGCCGCTGCTTGCGCTGCCGCCGTCCATGCCGCCTGTCAGCGAGGGCCGTTCTACTTAAAGCTGGAACCAAGGATCTCGCTCCGGCGGCAACGAGGTGCCAAGGTCAGTGTCTGGACTGCTGGACGAGGCGGCCTGGCGTCACCGCAACAAGTGGCTGGGGTGCAGGAACTGACAGCTGCCTTGCCAACCGACGCCGCCGGCGCTGGCCCTGCAATCAGGTCCGTGCTGAAACGGGCCCACGTCGACTGTGTGTCACGGAGGCCGCGCCGGCCTGCCACTCCCTGCGTCTGCTCCTCTTCTCGCTGCCACTGGTGCTGCTGGTGCCACATGAAACAATGCTGCCTGCTGGAGCTCGCAGGGCTGAGAGGAGGCAGCCCAAACGGGGTGATGGCAGACACAACAGACAAGCGCGCGGCCGCCTGCATCCGCCGGGCTGCAGGGGCCGCCGTCAGACGTACGAAACCGCTCTCGCCAGCGAAGACGCTGCGCCTGTGCGCGGCAGCTCGCTCGGCGCGGCAGCTCCACGGTCAAAGCCAGGTGCGGATGCGCGTGCTGGACCGTCGCTTGAGCGGCGCTGCGCCGACGAGCGCGACGACGGCACGCGTTAGGCGCGTTGCACCCGTTCTCAACTGTTCGCCGCCATCAGCGCGGCCTCTCCACCAGTCGCGTCGCCGGCTGACCGTCGACGACCTGCATGTGCATCTTAGGCAGCGGCAGCGAGGCCCGAAAGGCCCCGCCATTGTGCCATATTGCAGCAGGCCGGAACCCTCCCTGCATAGCGAGGCCCGCAGGAAGTGGTTGGGCAGTGATGAATCCATGTTGCGAGACAGTCTGCTGCGGGGTGACAGACGGCTGAGCTGCGAGTCCGGTCGACCAGAGATGGCCCCCTGATTAACTAGAAGCCGCCTTGGTGTGCGCACACTATACCTGTATATACGACTGATACCGAGAAACGTAGCTGTGGAGGCACTTCTGGTGGGAACTACGACGTTGTTGCGGCCTGCGTGGTCTGCGTGCGTGACAGCGGTGCCCTACAAAACCGCCGTAGGGGGCGCTGGTTGTTGTACGTAAAGATGATGCATTGATCCTGTTTCAGGGGTCCGGCTCGTAAAGTTCCATGAACCAGTGCCAAAAGGTTCGTCTGCGTCTTGGAAGCTGCGCAGGAGAGGCTGCCCGCCGCCTTTGCTTCCCCTCTCCTTGGAAGGCCTCACCCTGTCGGTGCTGGGCAGCGCCTTGTGAATGCCAGCAGTATCAGGGATGTTTGTGAGAAGGAGGTTGTTGACAAGTGTGCGGCGTGTCTCAACAGCTTATGGAGCGATATGACTTGCTGCTGCTGCGATCTGACCGAGGGCCACACCTACAATTGCGCATTTCAGCTCCGTAGGGAATGCGGGAGCATTTTACGAATACGACAGGAGCATGTTTGCTCAATATTTCACCGAGCCAAACCTCTGCCCGTTGATCCTCCACAAATAGCTCACACTCCGGATGATGCTCATCATCCATCTTTGTCATCGCAAACTGCGGGCTAACGCCGGAGACAATTTCCTTTCGCCTGTCTGTTTCCAAAATGTAGGTGCGAGCGTTCAGCGGGGGAATGCGCTCAATATGATTTGGCATTCTTGTAACCGGGCGACTGTTGCCTTCTGAAGGCTGACGCTGGCGCGGATGCAGATGAAGCGACGGTTACGTTGTTCTGGCTCGTCCGCACATCGATGGAATGCATAACACGGGATGCTGGCCGGTGCTGTTCGACATGGACGACGCCCGGCGTATCGACTAAGCCGATGCTGTTGATTTCCGGCTATTCGCCCTTCTGCGACATAACACCTTTGTCGCATAATGTGAAGCGTGGTGCGTGGCCGTGTGCATCATGAGGGCAGGGGCTGGGACCGTCGCAGAAGTCGGGTGCCGTCAGCACGCACCGTACCAATCGGGCGAAAAAGCACTGCAGGCAGCGGACATCGGACTGAGGCACGAAGGCAACATCTCACAGTCCGCAGTTCGGGTGTACATGACCGCCCTGTTTGATATGAGCTGGTCGCCTGTACAATGAATGTGAGGGAGAGCGGGGATCATCAGCGCTTCGACCTCGTGGTGGAAGGTAAGGAAGTTGGCACCGCTGCCATCGACCTTGACTGCGCCTCAGGCGAGTTCAGCCCAGACCGAGACCGCACCGCTGACGTCGCTCCGCCGGCTGCGTTCCATCGGCCGTGCTGATGCCTGCGCTATGACAGCACCAATCTCATTTGCCACAGGCGGCAACGGTATTGGGGTTTCAGCAGCAAAAAGCAAATGCAGCTAGACAAGCAGCCGTACGCAGCAGAGTTCCCACTGCTTTCAGTGCAACATCCATTCCCGGAAATGTCCATCTACTGGAAATATCCATTCCGGAGATCCCATTCAGGGAATATCCATGTACTTATGGGTTTGTAACGCACATTCCCAGCGGCGCGATGCTCCACTGTGTAGCGCGAGCAGCCTGGCTGGGGTCCCTGAGGGTGGTGCAGCACAATTTGTTGCCTAGCTGTCGACTGTTTTATTTTATCAGGACTATTTTGTACTATCAAAAAAAATGCGTGCCATTAAGAAATCACGCCCAGCAGGGTCTTCGAAGGTACTGCTTGGGTTGATCCTGGCCCTGATGATTAGGCTACACCGGGCTGGAGCCAGTGCAAATAATGCCTTGAGCCATTCCTGTATTAACTGCCCTGTAGAGCTGCAACTGTCTAACATTATTTTAGAAAAGCGCCGATGAATTTTTGCATGCGGGCAAGATTGCGCTGCCGGCACCACCGCATCTGCTCGCGCTGCGCTGAAGCCGCAGCCAGCCGCCTGTTATGTTGCATACGTTTGCGGCGCAGAATCTGTAATATTGTGACCGAATTGCCACAGCCGATGCGTTGACAATGAGAACGTTCCCATTTAGATAACGTTCACATAACGGGAATGCCGCCATAAATAGACGGAAGAGCGGCTGATGTGGAAGGGAGCGAAAAGCACGGGCTCTGAAAAACAGTTCTTGGCTTTTGTCTGTTTCGGCTGGTGATCTTCGATCGATACGACACGCTCCCGCTCAAAAGCGCGGTGTGCGGACTGTACCCAGTTGCAAGCTCATCAGGGCATTTCACAATTTTATCACGCTGACGAGTTGCTGACTTTTAATGGGCACGGGCCAGATCCCTGTTGCGGCAAAATAAGTAAAGTATTTCCGCATCATAACAATGCGATGCTGCGCGAGTTTCTCGACCGTTTTGGCTTCCAATATGAGTTTGTGAGCTCGACCGAGCAGTATGAGTCGGGAGCCTTCGACGACGCGCTCAAGAACGTCCTGCGCCACAATCAGGACATTCTCGACATCATGGTGACACAGCCGATGCGCGCCGACCTGCATCGCAGTGTCAGTGCTGCATCGACGTCCGCGTCACCGGACGCCTCGTAGTACGCGTTGGTCTCGCCCCATTGCCAATTATGACCACATCGACATTGACCGCATGCTCCCGACAACATTCGTGAGGCCTGCCAGGTCGCCCATTGCAAACCCGTCGAACGCGAGGGAGCATGACACGGTGTACAGCTGCGGTGCGGCATTTGAATGGCGGGACAGCAAACGGCCAATTCGTGCTCTGAGCGAGACGACACAATTTGACACGATTGTGGCTCAGGATCAGATGTGCTGGCGAGAAGCAAGGTGAAAAGCAGTGATGCAATTGCTCGCCAGACGGCGACTGCGCAGGTGAGGCCCCAAGAATGCTCACCGTCCTGTGTTAGCCCTTCCGTGGCGAACAAGGCAAGCAGAATGATGGCGGATGCGCTCAGTATTCGCCAGCCAGTCATTACCAATCCTTGAAGAGATCAATGTTGGCGCCGCAATAACAAACGATTAGAGCGGCACCAACAATAGGGCCCGGCTGTGTTCAGCAGTTGTCGCCTATGCAGATCGCGCCTGCACTAAACCGACATGTGGCCCTGGATTCGCACGGCTTCACGTATAATCGCCGGTCGCCGTGCTGGCAGCTGCGTTCCAGCAGCCTGGTGTCCCTCACCGGTGCCATGGCTTTCATCTCGGGTGGAACGTCACCGCAATCGTGATGGCACGCAGTCGGGATCGTTCGGATCGTACACGGGCATGCCGGGTCCGGATCGCTGAGTTGGAGTAGTTGGCTTGGAGGGCCGGTAGGCGCCCATCCTGGCTCACACGAGCCTGTCGGCGTGATCGGCTGGGTATTGGTGCCTTACCAGAGTGAATGCGCTCGCACTGCCGTGCTCCGTACTCGACATGGCGCGTCGCGTTCGCGCTTGATGCTCAAGGCCGTCGAACGGATCGGGCAGGAAGGTCAGCGCCTGCTGAAGGTTCAGCTCGAGCCCCTTGATCGTTGCCCCTCGGCAGAGCCATGACCTGGCCCAGGAGGTGGATGCCAAGGTGCCAGCAGCCGCGCTTGCCGGGCTCTTGCCGCGCTGATGGCAGCCACGCCCGACGCTGCGCGCGCTGCGGATTCGTGGCGCCCCCGGACGGCTCCACTACTGTCGTGGCGGAGCAGTCCGGCCCGCAGAGCCTGACGTTTGGCAGCGGTACTGCCGGCCAGCAGGCACCCGCCCTGCGCGATGACGCCGCCAGCGGCCTGCCCGAGGGCAACCAGTGGCGCTACTCTGAGTTCATCAACGCCGTTCAGGGTGGCAAGGTGGAGCGCGTGCGCTTCGGCAAGGACGGCAGCATGCTGCAGGTGCGGAATGGTTGTTTGGTTGCCGGTCAAAGGGTGCCGCTTGGCTGGGCGTGTCGCAACACTCGGGTGTTTGATGTTGCTGACGCGGTCGCCATGTGACATCTGCATGCGGCGCGCTTGCGGACTGTCTGGGCGGGCAGATTCTGCGACGTCGCATGTCATTTCTTGTCTCCACCGGTTTCAAATCGAGATCATGATAATCCAGCTGAAACGGCCCAGTCTTGCTCGCCGCCATGGTCATGCAGGGGACACAGCACACCTGCCGGCCTCCTGCTTGCAAAAGTCATCCCGCACGCCCAGCTCGCGTCCAGCACCCCAAGACCCACCACCGTGTATCCCGCCTCACTCCTCACATCGTCACAGCTGACTGCCATTGACGGCCGCCGCGCCACCGTGGTGCTGCCCAATGACCCGGACCTGGTGGACATCCTGGCCAGGAACGGCGTGGACATCAGCGTGTCCGAGGGCGAGCAGCTGGTGGCCGAGGCGGATCTGCTTATCGCCACGGCTTCGCTGCCTCACAGCTGGGGGTGATGGGTTCGTTAGTGGTAAG
>NNCB01001270.1:0-11463 GCA_002317545.1 Scenedesmus quadricauda | reverse complement strand
CCTCGCGTCGTCGTGCGCTCGCACAGGCCCCGGCCCGAATTGTTGCGGGATCGTCACAGTGGTCCGCCAATCTGACCAGACTGACGCATCACGCGCCCCGCCCCGCCCCGCTCCGGCGCGTTTCTTGCCACGCCGCGTGCCCCCAACGCAGCGGCCTGGAGCGGCACCAACGTGGCCGTCGAAATCATCGAGTTCCTGGAGGAGGAGTCCCCCGGGATTGACGCCGCCGCGGCCGCCGCCGCCGCGGCCGGCGGCGAGAGCGACTCGGAGGACGGCGGCCGCGGGCGCGCGCTGCTGGAGGGCCTGCTGCAGGAGCGCGTCAGCCACCCCCACGTGGTGCGCAACATCAAGTTCCTGACGCTGCCTGTGCCGGGCCCGTCGGAGGACGGCCGGATCGGCGAAGGCGATGGCGGCGACGGTGACGGCAGCGCGGGCGCGCCGATCGGGGATGAGGGCGGCTCGCGCGGCGGGGCGCGGGTGCAGACGCGGCGCAAGCGGCGGCGCGTGATGGAGGCGTGGTTGCTGCTGGAGTTCTGTAACCGCGGCTGCATCGCGGACGGCATCGATAAGGGCTGGTTCCGGCTGCCGCACAGCATGTTTGACCGGCGGCGCGCCCATTATCACGACGGCCAAGGAGGTGGCGGCCGCCATGGCCTACCTGCACAGCGAGGTGGACAGCGGCCGCTTGAGGGGCCGGGCCACGCTTCTGTTGCACGGGCTCAGGACGGCCGGTCTCGCGGCCGGCGCAGAGCAGGGGGCCGTCAGGAGCCTGCTGGCTGGTCGTCCCGCTGGACGGCTTGCCGCGGACATCGCGGAGCTCTGCGCATGGCCTTGCGTCCGCCGGCGGCAGTGACCAGCAGTGACCGTCGGTAGCCGTGCTGCTGAGTCCCATGACGCCCCGGGGCCCAGCCGCCGTCCCCTAAACACCTCCCCCAAAACGAAAATTCAGGGAGATGGGGTCGAAACACCGACCAACGTGATGCTGACCACGTCGCCGGAGGGGGAGTCCAGATTTCACCACCCCCGGGGGTTCGGTTCCACCTTTCCGCCGGGGCGCAGAGGTCAGCGCACTGCTGTGCGCGGCGGCGCACAGCACACACACACACACACACACACACACACGCACACGCACACACACACACACAGAGACACACGCATGCACGCACACACCTATGCGATGGCCGACTTCGGCCTGATCAAGCGCCCCGCGCAGGTGAGCGAGGCGGCCCATCGCCAGCGCGGTCCTACGGCATTCGTGTCGCACAGCCTCCAGAGCTGCGCATGGAGGGCCGCATGAGCGAGGCCGCGGAGGTGTGCGGCTTCGGTGCGCGCCACCGGGCTGTCGGCAGCCTGCTAGCGGGGCCGTGTTGCCTGTCCGTCACATGTGGCCTGGCTTCGCACACGTGAAAAGTACAGCTTCATTCTGAGCGGCTGATCCGACGTCGCCGCCGCCTATCTCTCGCAAAGTGAAGTATTTCCGCGACGTATCGAGCTGGCGCACCCACACTCGCCCCCCGGCGACGTGCTATGGGACGATTTCCCGTCCGTTCCTTCCGGTCCTCACGCACAGCAAGGTCCTGCACGCCGTCAGCACCGGGCAAGACGCTCACCGTACGCGAGATGACAGCCGAGGCGGCGCGGCCGCTTCTGGCTGCGTGAGTGTCGCAAGCCGAAGGCCAGGTGAGTCGCCCGCCCTCCGCGCGACAGGCCTGCGCGGCGCTGGGGTGTGCTGATGCCGGGCACGCCGCTGCCGCTGCGTGCCACCTTTGCCGCACGGCTGGCTGCCCCGTTGGACCAGCACAGGGCACGTTCGCGACTCGCCCCATCCACATGTTATTCCCTCTCGTCTTCGCGCTCTTACCTTTGCGCGTTGCGCGCGCTGAACCGACGTCCTTGGCCAGCCTCCCATCCCTTGCACTGCCCTTCAATCCACACTGCATGCACCGGGCCTAAGTCTGCGGAAGTGCTGCAGGCATGAGGAGCTAGGCGCTGTTCCCCTGGTGTTGACATCACGATGGCATTGACGGGATGGGTGGTCGCACTGCGGGCCACACCACCTTGGGTGCGAATTTTGCGCGGGCGGGGCGGCGACGTAGCCCGGCTGACACGCCACCGCCAGTTCGTGGCGCGATGTATTCCGCATCACATGGCGCCGCTCATCAAGCATGCTGCAGAGGACGACCACCGCGCCCGCCGCTTGGCATTCGGTGCCGCCACGCCATACGTGGGGAATGGGTTGTCCATGTGGGTCGGGACTGGGCCGGGCGAGGATTCTTCAATGCATGTTTTAGGCCGCGTGCCGGGATGCATGGCCTTCTCAATCGTCATCGCCGTCGCCTTGCATTTGCGCGACAGATTTTGTCGGCACGGAAAACTACTCGGCGATCCTCTCCAGCGACGTGTTCTGGAAGGTGACGGTCAATACCTTCGTCTGGACCATCGCTTCGACGCTGATCGCCCGTGCGTCCGCGCCATGGCCTGCGCACTCGCGATCTGTCACCTGCCACTTCTGTCTCCCGCGCCTATCTGCGTGCCCGCCTTGGCAACGCGCGGCCGCGTCACGCGAGCGGCGTCGCCCACACTCTCTCTGCTGAACCCAACCTGCAAAGCGGTATAAATGTTTTCCCCCTTGTGTGACCCACACTGCATCCATCGTGCGTCTTCACCCCTGCCTGCCCGGTGCGCATCGGGCGGTGAAGGTGCCTTCGGTCAGCAACCGATTTTTTAGCTGTTGGTAGTCTTCTTCGCTGGGCACCAGCACGGCCAGGTCGACGTCACGCGTGGTGCGGGCGGGAGCCAAGCCGTATTTGCCCGTCATCCAGATGTCGCGGGCGCACGGCCCCGACCAGGTAAAAGTCGAGGCCCCTAGCCTGGCCGTCGATTTTCCCAACTCCAATGTGACCTACGAGTGGGGAAAAACCGTGGGCTGGAAAGTAAAAGAAGGACGCGACTTTTCCCGCGACTTCGCGACGGACTCATCGGTGTTTATTATCAACGAAGCCATGAAGAATTTTCTTGGGTCTCAGAGTGCGAGTCTGGCAAAAGCTTGAATTCACAGGACCGGAAACGGCCGCCTTGCCAATGGATACGCTTCTGCAAGCTGAGAGACGCATCCGCGTTCGTGGCTGTCGCGTCGACGTTCCAGCGCTGATGAACGCGCGCTCGCGCCTTGTTGTAATAGCCCCCGATGATCCAGTTGAGCGGTCCGTCCGTATCCGACACCAGCCGGAGTTCCTGCGTAAAGCTGTGCGACTTGGCCTGTCGCTCTCCGATGACGGTAAATTCGGGGATGTCGTCAGGGTCAAGAAAGCTTCCGAAGATCACGTCACGAATGGAAAAGGTGCCGTCGCTGCTCGAATTCTGTCGTTCATCGACATAGGAAGAGCTCGACGTCAGATTGGCCCGTCTGGCATCGTAGAGTGGCTTGCGCCATTGTACCAATTGCACTTACCCGATGAGTATTCACGAGTTCTCGGCTGACTTTCGCGCTGAAGAGATGGAGTCCCCGAACTTTCACGATAGGCGTTATTAATGGGACTCAACTCGGGTGCCGTGACCTGTTGTTGCAGGTATTGCTGTAAGGCTGCTTTTTGCTGTAGCTCTGATACTTTATAAGCATCCCCTAAAGGTGTTTACCCAATCTTCCCATAAAGCTTCTGCAGGCCCTGCAAGGTAGGACCCAGGACAGATCCAGCCCTAGCGAGCTTCTATGGAGAGGGGCCCGGAATCTGTGGGCTTGGCATCGTGATCCCGGCGCCCCGCGCCGGCGGCGACTGTCGCGACGTCGCTGCCACCCGGCATTTTGCCGCCACCACTCAATGAATTCTTTGTGAATGCCCATAAAAACAAGAAACACATTGTCTGTCTCTGTAAGTAGCGAGGGCGCGAATCGCCAGACCAACGACGCTTCGGGTTCTGAGCCCGACGAGCTACGCCAGGTCGCCGCCGCCCCCATCTCCCCTCGCGCCAGGTCCCGGGCCCGAATGCTCGCCGCTGCCACGCCGAGGAGCCGACGTAGACCCGTCCCCTGACGACGCCCCCGAACCGGCGCAGCGGACCGGCGACCAAGCGCCGTCGGGCCTCGAAGACTGCGAGGCGGCCGCTGCGGCGGCGGCTGCCGCAGCAGCTGCCGGAGGCAAGGACGGCAAGGTTCGGCACCCTATTAACAACATCATCAAGACCCATGGCAGGTGATCAAGTCGACCGAGAAATCTGATCACCCTCGCGTGCGAGCGCAAGCACGGGTGTGCCCAGCGTGGCAATTCGGCGCCGCATCATGGTCAGCCGGGCTGGAGCGGCACAGGGGTGTTCAATAGGAGCAGACCCAAGATGATTGTTTTCCAGCCATCATGATTGATACCATGTCAGTGCATACAAATAGCCCAATCAAGTATGACAATGCCGCCCCTTGAAGTACGCATATGAGCGGGAGCGCTCCTGAATTCCGAGGAATGCGTACGCGCCGGGCGCGACGTGATTTTCACCAACAGTCGAGCGGCGGGAGCCGGGTGTACAACAGGGGCATGTATGCCCCACCCCCATCGCGTGGCTGCTCACTGCGACACGCCAACACCTCGCAAACCCATCCGCCTTGCTGGCGGCGGCACCTGTGCGCACTGCCAGCTGCTGCGCCCGGCCGGGTCTGCTCCAGCGCCTGGGGGCGCGCTTGCGCGCTCACAGGCGCCGGGCCATGCGGTGACCGCACGCGAGTGCGCTCGGTCACCGCATGCGGAGGAGTCGCGTGTTGCGTGAACGCAGCCGGCACATAGGCTAGCCACGCGTGCGGCATGCAGCCGCTGTCGAGGATCCCTGCAGCGACCCTGCGGCTTTGTGCATGCAAACGCTCACAACCGCCTGCTCCCACCCCAACCCCTCGCACAGTCGGCAACCCGCACAACCTGGGCGCCTGCCCAAGACCTTCACGAGACAGCGGGCGTCCGCCGCGTCCCGAGCCGCTCGGGCGTGTTGTCTGCTTCGCCCCCGCACGCGTCCCGTGTGTTGCCTGGGCCCCGTGCCTGCAATTTTACCTGCAATGCACGGTGGCAGTGTGGCCTCCTCACGAGAGATCGCCGCTCCCGCCACCACTCCAGCAGGAGGCGACACTTGATGCACCGCCTCCCCGCACAGCTCCAACCGCCCTCAACCGCCGCGCCGCACGCCTGCCGACGTCGGTCATCGCCCTGTGCGCAGCGCCCGACCTGCAGGACAGCCCCCAGGCGGCCGGCCGGTTCCCGCCCGACACGGTGGACGCGTGCCAGGCGCTGCGGCCAGCTTCACCGGGGGCGTTGGCTACCTACACCGACGCAAGGTGCGGGGCGCGCGCGCGGCGGGGGCGCATACTCTTTGACGGGTCGCGGGCGGGGTCGAAGCGTGTCGAACGTCGACATTCGCATGATGTCCGCAAGGGCGTGCGCGCCGGCAATCTGGTGCTCCACAGCCGCCTGCCGCGGCGTGAGGCGAGCCGATCGCGCCGGCAGCGATCACGGGATGAGAGGCTGCCGACCGACAAGAGCTGGCTGAAGGACTAGCGCCACGCCCGCGGTCGCCGTTGCCACCCGTGCGCGTGCATACGGCACTTGCGAGCGCCAGCCCGGCGCTCACGTTCCATCCACTTCACGCGGCCTCGTCGGTGCCCATCTGGACGCTCGCGCGCAGGCATCCGGTGAAGGCGTTGGTGGCCGCTTCAAACTCGGCGCGATCGCTTTCCGAAAGCTGTGCCGCAGCCGCAGTGCTCGCAGCAATCGCGATCAGGCACCCCAGTGAAATGGCACGTAACATTTTGACCTCCTGCGGCACGGCCTGCCTCTTATACCCATGGTCGCGCCGGCTGATGGCCTCCTAGCGCCTGTTCTGGCGCCGCTTGCGTGTTCGCCTGCCGCCTGATGGCGTCCCGCCTGACTTGATCTTGCTCCCTGGTTCCCCGGTCTGATGACGCCTCGGCAAGGAAACGCTGCAGGTGGCAGCACCTGCCTGCTGCTGTTCCCGCGCCCGCTGCACGCAGCGCTCGCACACATCAGCACATGCACACACACTCAAGCGCCAGCTGTGTCGAGGGCTGGCATGCACCAAACCCCCCACATTGGCCACTGGACCCTCTACACACCACAGCACATCTTCCTAACTGATGGCGCCAGCCCGGCGTGAGGATGAGCCTCTCAGCCCTCATCCGCAACTCGGTGCGTGGGCGTGCGCCTGGCGATGCTGGCGCCAGCCGGCGATGGCGAGCTGAGCCGGCACGCGGAAGCTCGGCGAGGCGACACCTCTGTGCCTCGTGGAACGCATGGAGCGCAGGCCTGCGCGTGACCTATGAATTGCTGCGCTTCTTCGGCCCGCATGCCAACCAATGCGGCGCATCCCTGGGCAGCTTGATGAGTCGGCTGTGGTCGACTGCTGTGGTCGTCACACTCGGGTCGGATCCCAATTCAGCCCCTGGCAAACCTCTGGCAAACCCGGCGCAGGACGACGCCATCCTGGTGCCCATCCCGCAGTACCCCCTCTACAGCGCAGCCATCACGCTGCTGGGTGGGTCGAGCCTCCTGCCATACTCCTTGCGGTAAACATCCAAGACCTTTCATGTGGAAAATCAGCCCTAAGCTTTGATTGAAAATTCCTCGTTGGGGGCGGGATCTCGTCAATGCACGTTGCGTCCCACATACATGATTCTGCCAATGCCCCGTTTGCTGGAGCCCCAAGCGACGCTCCCGCTGCGCGCCACATACATCGCCCCTGACCCCTCGCAAGGCGGCATCCTCGTCCCATACGACCTGGATGAGTCACGCGGCTGGGCCCTCTGCATCTCGATCCCTCAAGGCCGCCGTGGCTGACGCGCGCGCCAAGGGCAAATGCGTGCGGGCCCTCGTCTTCATCAACCCGGGAACCCCACAGGCCAAGTAAGTGCGTGCAAACTTACGCCAGCACCGTATCCGTTTCATGCTCAGCGTGCACGATTTCCGGGGTGTGCGCATCAGCAGATCGGGGGGGAGCCCTGCTTGGGGCTTACGCCTGCAAGCTGCGAAACCAGATGGTGGCATGGCAGGCGTAAGCTAGGTCCTCAAGTCCTCCTTGCCACCTGAACTGCATGCAGTACCGTTCTGCCCCATGTCACCGCCCAGCCTTGATCTGCGCGACGCCCTGCCGTGTGCAAGGTGCTGCCGCTCGCCACCTGCGTGATCTGGTGAGGTTCGCTTTTGACGAGAAGCTTCTGCTCTGGCGGATGAGGTAATGGTTGCGCGGCAGCAGGGGAGTCGTGTTCAGCGCTGGGACGATTTTTTAAACGTCCTGCGAATTGCGATCACTTTTTCGTAGTAACCATGGCTTCGGTGCAGGTTGCATCCTTGTTTTTTTGGGTGGGGTGGGGGAAGCGGGGGCCTGCTCCTGGAGGGTGACGGTGAGAAGTTCGAGGCCATTGCCGATCGTCTGAAAGGACTGCGCCGACTGCGAGCACACTCGTGCTGTATCGACCGTCACCCCGCCCTGATCGTACCAGCTGTACATCACGCGGTGATGTCATCAGGTGTACCAGGAGCTGGTCAAGAGGAGGAGGCCGTTTGTCTGCGCACGCAAGGTCGGCGCCTTCCTGTTCGTATGCACGCGCGCGTGTGTGGCGATCGGGCTGGTGCATGCCGTGCGTGCGTGCGTGCGTGCGGCTGGCGCGTGCATATAGGAGGGCATGTCCACCCAGACAGCAGGCCGGCTTGCGCCGCTGGGGCTGCACAGACAGCCTCGGCCTGCTGGACGGCCAGCGCCAGCAACCATGGCGGCGGTCACGGGTTGCCTCTTACGGCACGGTGCGCGTCGCATCCCAGATACTACCATCTGATCTGGAGGCAAAACCTTGCGTGTGCGGCGAGGCTGAAAACCAGCACAGGGACGTTGGCTGCTCTGCAGACGAGACTTGCGACTTTCGCTCCGACAGCTGCGTCCTCGGGAACCGGACCTATTGATGCGAACCCACGCGCACGCCCCCTGCCCGCTCCCGCTGCTGAATCCGACCAACCACGGCTGAAGGACATGGGGCGAGCCCTCGCCAGCGGGGTGGAGCTGATATCATACCACACCGTCTCAAGGGCACGAACGGCGAGTGCGGCCTGCGCGACGGGTGAGGCGGGAGACGCCTCCAGGAGTCATTTGTGACTACAAGCTGGTGCTGCGAGCCTTGGAGGGGTGACCACGAACATCGCGAAATCCCCCTGTTATAAGATGACGAGCACACGATCCCTGCTTGCTTTCGCCACCGCCAGTCAAACGCGTCCGTGCACGCAATTGCTCGCCGGCAGGTACTGCGAGATGGTCAACATCCACCCTGCCACCGTTGACCAGTTCTACAAGATCTCGTCCATCAACCTCAGCCCGAACTCAATCGGCCAATCGATTATCGCATTCGCCCCCCGGCGTCTGATACTCTTCCTGCTTGGCTCTGCTGGTATCTGAAGCTCCTCGTCCATTGCAATTTGACTTGCTACAGTGCTTTTGCCTCGATTTTAACCGATATCGCGCATCGTCACTGCAACGCGACGTCGATGCTCGGTTTCGACGACTCGCTCGACGTGTTCGGTATCCATGGCATCGGCGGCCTGATCGGTTCGATCCTGACCGCGGTCACGATGCTGCCCGCGCTCGGCGGTCCGGCGGGCGACGACTATGTCCTCGGCACCCAGCTGTGGATCCAGGTCAAGTCGGTCGGCGTCGCCGTCCTCTGGTCGGCGGTCGGTTCGGCCATCGCCTTCACCATCGCCAAGGCAGTCACCGGCAACGCCACGGAGGGCGCAATGATGCCTTCCCGCGCCTCTCCCTGCCGCCCCGCGCGCTGGAAGCTGCCCGGAAGGCGGGGCGGGCGCCGGACGCGTTCTACTGCCTGAGGCTGCTGGAGGCGACCGGGATAGTGGCGGTTCCGGGCAGCGGGTTCGGGCAGGCGGAGGGAAGCTTCCATCTGAGGCCACGATCCTGCCTATCGTGGAGAGGGGCGGATTTCGGCGGAGGTTCAGGTGGCAACCCAGGCACGGCTCGCGCACGCAGGAAGACGGGCAGGCATGAGCAGGCGTGAACAGGTGGAAATCATGATGTGCAACTGAGTTGTTGCTTTGTGATCCCGGGGCAGGCAGTGCATGAACCCGGTGTCGGCCGACGACTATAAATTCAGCAGCGCGGCGGGGGCGCCGTTCGTGGCGTTTGCGACAAGCAACGCCCCTGCGCTTCAGTGCCACCTGCACCACAGGACCTTTCACCAGTCCTTCAGGCTGTTATGTGAAACTGGATCTCGGGCTGCGCGGCGTTGACTATGCACGATATGGCTGCTGGTCACCTCATAAAGTGCAGCCGACTGCGGTAAACCTGAGAACCTCTGTGTGTGCTGCACACATCAGCCACGCAGCACTCCGCACGGCCCATCCCTGTCGGGCGCCGAGGGGCCCGCCGCCGTCCCCGAACACCCGCGCCGGTGCCGGCAGGCGGGCGGCCTGGCGAGGTGACCGTGTGTACCATCCAGATGTCGGACCCGGAGACCGCCAGGACGAACATCCCTGTCCTGATAGATGCCCTGGTGCCAGCCGGCGCGAGCCGCCACAGACCCCTCGCGACGTGCATGCATGCACACGGGCTACACATGCGTGTGAATTTGCTGCGTCACCGGTCCAGCACCTGGCAGGTGCCTGGAGGCTGCCATCGTGCGGGGCTTGTGTCGGCGACTCGCCGGCCACGATTTGATTGTCTATGCCGTTGATAAGTGGTTTCTTGCCGTTGATAATGTCATGGCTACCTGAACGCCCGAAATTTGCATGTGGCAGCAGCCACGCTATGCGCTGGCCGGCCGGGATCTAGGGACGCTAATACGCACGCAGCGATGCCGTCAGTTGCACTCCTATATTCGTACGGGCGGGTATCAGGTGTATTTTTCGCACTTGAGGGAATCTAAATATACACACATATGATTCTCAAACTTAAAAACCGTAAACTCCTATGACCTCCGGCCCCGGGTACCTTTTTTGTAGTGGTGTTGCAGGTCTGGGGTTGTGGTCTGCCGCTTGTGATAACCAGACTACCTATACATTCAGAGATACCGTAAACATCTGGTTTAGCAGCCTCTCTTACATACAATTGCACATGTGTAAGATGGAAATTTGTGCTCCGTGGCTGCTGCCAGTGGCTTATGGCAGCTGGCGTGGTCAGCATGACACAATTTGAGGCGCTTAATCACGCCGCCGGCGAACCCACGCCGCTGGCCGGAGGTCGGGTCGCAGTCACGAGTGCTCTCCTGCTTAGGGGAGGTTGCGTGCGCGCTTGGTCTCCTGGTATGCAGGCATCTCATGGTTTCAACTGCCCTTTGGATATGTCCAAACGTGGTGGCGTCCCATGTGGCACCGGGACCTTTGTGTATTTGTGGACGTTTCAGGTCGGCGACTGCCCGCTTGCGCTAAACCGGCACGGGCCCGCAGCGTCGTCAGTGCCATCTGCGCAAGTTGCATTTCAGGAAATCCGGAGGAGCGCTGGAACTACGCTGCAGGGAGGAAGGGAAGAATGCGAAGGGTCGGGCTGGCACGGATGACTCTGGTGGTGACTCTGGTGATGACCTGGTGTTGAACCATCATCGATCTCAGGGCAGCAAAATCGTCCGACTGGTATCACAGGCCGTCGGTCTCGCACCGCTCTACGCACACACAGTGTGCGGAATGCAGAGTCCCCTGAAGACTCATAGTCGCGCCGACACAACATGTGTAAATTTCCATGAATCGTCGTAAACCAGGCGCTTCAGGCACGTGTTTGGGCCAGGAGCCATTGCGCACTCTAGTGGATCGGGTAAAGTCAGGTCACCGTTTTCCCGGTAAAACTCTTTCCGCCGATATACATGTTTTTTCCCCGTTACGCCCGGCAGAATCTCTCCTTGCAAAAAACCGTTATTGTTTCTTGTTCAAGCCACAGTTCCAAGGGTGGGATTCTCTTTCGTGGTAGAGCAGGACCTCAGCCGTGGCCGATGAATTGCGTGGGGTCGCCGCCCCTGCGTATCCAACAGACCCGATCCGCGCGCCGCCCGCGCACGTAACGGCGGCGGGCGGATCTCCGTCTGCGCCGCGGTCGCGCGCGCGCTGCGCGAGAGCGTTGATCCGCCGGGTGCGGCTTGATTCTCGCGTGCGCCCGCATTTGCCACAATCCGTGATCATGCGCGGCATCCCGCGCATGGCGCCGGAGAACCGACGAGGCCGCGCGCTTCGTGATCGCTGATCGCACGCGTCTTGTATGAAATAAAATGATGTGCAATTTTATGATTCATGCTCGTAACTTCTCCGTACACCTGGACGATAACGGGTGACCTGCGGTGTTGGCTGCGGTCTCTGATCACGCGCCGGCCGCTGACGCGGCGTTGGCGGTGTATGATCAGTGACAATATCCATATTACTCTGGCCGAACCACCCCGGTTACATTGACAGCGCCAGCGCTTTGCTCGCAACTCTGCAGAAGTTCTGTGACATG
>NNCB01001269.1:0-11464 GCA_002317545.1 Scenedesmus quadricauda | reverse complement strand
GGCGGGCGCAGGTGCGTAGTTCGTTGCACCCGCCGCTGGCGGAGGCCAGGGCCGCGCGCCGCCGCCGCCGCTGCAGTGGGGCGGCGCGGATGGCGAGCTGCGGTCCCCGGGGCCGCGGTCCGCCCACCGGGCTTGGAGGCGTCCCCTCTGGCTCAGGTGTACGACGAGACGGTGGGCCAGCTGCTGGAGGTGCTCGCAGAGAAGGACCGGCTGCAGGGGCGCGTGACGATGCTGGAGCGGCAGATGCAATGCAAGGACGAGCAGCTGCAGCTGTTCGCAACGTAGGTGGACAGGCAGTGTGGGCGCGCGTTTGGGGGCGGTCAGTGGGAGGGACCGCTCTGCAGCCATGGCAGCAAGGCGCGCCCCCTGACCATCTACCCTTCCGGATCCCGCCTAGCACCCCGCTCTTGCCGGCTCCCCGCCCACGACCCACCCTGCCGCTCTACACCGTGCCCACCAAGGACAAGAATGACGCAGACTGTTTTCCCCGACGATTTCCTGGCGGGCGCCGCCACGCCGCCCGGCTATCAGATCGAAGGATCGCCGCTCGCCGACGGCGCCGGGCCAGCAGCACGGTGGCGACGGCGGTGGGCGGCATTGCGGAGCTGACAAGCCGCCTGATTGGCGGGGGCCTTCGGGATGAGGGCTCCCAGCCGCTATTGGATCACGAGCAGGGGGAGCTTGGAGTGGCGGCAAACGCCGGGGCCTCGCGCTGCGCACCGGCGGCCGACGAGGGCGGCGATTCCGACTGCGCCGGGCCGCAGGGCGCACATGTCCGCGGCGGCCGCCCTGCGCCGCAGCTGCCGCCGCTGAAGCTGGAGGAGGCGATCGGGGCGGAGCGGCTGTCGCTGTCGCTGAGCGGCGGCGCGTCCGCGGCGGCAGACAGCGGCGCGGACGCGGGGACGCCGAAGCAGCCGGACTCACCGCCAGGGCGGCCGCGTGAGACGACGTTCCCGCGGCTGCTGCCGCCACCGCCGCCGGCGATGGCGCTGCCCGCCGCGCTGAGCGCGCTGCGCTTCGTCCTGCTGCACCAGTGTGCCGCGCAGCCCAGCGATGGCCCCGCGGCTGCGCTGGCGGGCGGCGCCTAGGCGACGGGCCGCTGTGGGCGGCGGCGGCGGCGGTAGAGCTGCTGGGTCTGCGGCGCTGCTACCGGCGGCTGGACATGGCCTCGTACCGGCGAACTGGCAGCGCTACAACGTGGTGCCGCAAGGGCCGCACGGCAAAACGGCGGCAGCCGAAGAGGCGCTGCGCCGCGAGGAGGACGCCGCGGCGGAGGAGGACGGGGCGGTCGCCGGCCGTCGAGGCGGCCCGCGCGGCGCGCACGGCAGCGGCGGAGGACTCCGCGGCGGCGGCGGCCATGGTGGCGGCGGACGCACGCGCAGCGCGTGTGTGGGAGCTGGCACGGCTCGCGGTTGGCGCGCAGGCCGCGCCGCAGGCACCCGGGGAGCCGGCGGGGGGCGGCGCAGTGTCGATGGCAGCGCTGGGCGCGGCGGCGCCGCTGGTGGTGGGCCAGGACCCCGACCCCTTGGCCCGCCTGCCGGCCTGCCGCGCGCCCATGCTCTTTGCGGATGCGCCAAGCCGCTTCTCATCCGCCGCCGCCGACGCCGAGCGGCGCCGAGCGGTGGCCCTCAAGCGGCCGTCTGCGGCGCCGGCCAAGGCGGGGCTGGTCGACGCCTCGAGGGCGGCGCGCGCAGTGGCGCGCTTCCTGGCGGCGCGCCGCCCAGCGCCTACGCCAGATCGTGCGCGAGGCGCGCAGCGAGGAGGTGCGCAGATCGGCCGGTGGGTTGAAGCCAGATGCGGGGCGCGCCGGTGAGGGTGAGGATCGAGCCGCCGTCACTACTGTTGGACGCATCAGTTGCGGAGCTCTGCCTTGAAAATACCATTGCACGCGCCCTTTGGCGCATGCTCCCCAACCGGGCAACCCTGTATGAGGCCACCTCTTGCACCCAACCCTTGCCCCAGCTAGCCCCATTTTCAACCCCGGCCACCGACCTCCCAGAGTGCTGCCAGTGACATCATCAAGGGCAACGAGCGCTACCAGCGCCGCCAGGACTGCTACCAGTGACCTGCGGGCTGCAGCCGCCGGCCCTGGCGACCAAGCTCACAACACCTGTCAACACAGCAGGGCGCTCTGCGCTTGGCGCCAAGGTAGCGGCCATGTCTGGGGCTGCTGCGGGCACCGTGCACGCAGGTGGCGTGGAGGCTGGAAGAATCCCTGGAGCGGATGCGCCTGGCGCGCTGGTGCAGCGGGCAGGGCAGTGGGTTGAAAGGCTGGCGGGCGTGATAGACGAAGGACCGCACGCCATATTCTTCGGTCTCGGGGACATGATCCTTGACCGATGCAATCGCTTGAGGTGCGTTTGAACCAGGAGGTTCTTGAACTCTTCAAGGGCTGTTGGCCTGTCTGGGGACATTGGCCGGCGTCGACCAAAGTCTATCACCGTATCGATGGAGACAGATGCACATCTAATTTGGGTGTTAGTATTTCCGCAGTTCAGCAAGGCAGATGGATGAGCCAAAGCAAAATTTACGGCTACCATAGCCTTATTTATAATCTTGTTTTTACAGGGATTAATTCAAGCCCTGGCAACACTGGCGAGCCGGCTGCATTGTGAGCAACACTGGCGCAGGCGCACAAAGCACACTGCAGCTTGTAATAGAAACAACCACACTAGCTGTTTTGCTTTGCGTTTGCGCTTTGTATGCACTGCATTCAGAGGGTGTTTGAATCAAATAGCTGGAATCTGTCTGCGCTGAAACAGCAGTCAATGATGATGATGAACAAATATAATTGTGCTGGCGGAAAGGATACAATGCGGTTGCGAACCTTTTATTTACCTGGATCTACCACTAAAGCCGCAGCCACACATGGCGCGCTGGTACATCATTCACGCCTATTCGGGTTTCGAGAACAAGGTTCGCGATTCGGTGCTTTCCGAAGCCGAACGCATGGGCCTGACCGACTTCGTCGAAGCGGTCGAAGTGCCGGTCGAAACCGTCACCGAAGTGAAGCGCGGCAAGAAGGTCCAGGCCGAACGCAAGTTCTTCCCCGGTTATGTGCTCGCCAAGGACATTGACGCTGATGTGCGGCTCACGCTCGACTTTGTCACGGGTGTGCGAGGCCCTTGTGGTGAGTCTTGCTCGAAAAGGCAAGCCTTTCCGCCATGCGACATCATCTCTGGGATGGCCTGCTCCCACATGGAGAGAACTCGGCGCGGGGCGCGGGCACACCGATCCGAGCCGTCCGTGCCGAATCGATGACTGTGTGGAATTAGCCTGGTAGTAGGTCGATGGCCTGGGCAGCGGAGAGTTGACGCGCGAGGACTGTAGACGAGGCTGGTTGACGTCGAGGGCGAGGGTGCATCTGTTGCCTTGGCGTGCTGTGATGATCCACTGCACTATGAATAATGCTGTTGAATTAAAACTATACCGCGGCTACGCCAACAACCAGGAACTCGTCGTTTTTGGTCATGCCTTCCGAAAGTACCCTTCCGCCGAAGATCTCTACGAAAGGAAGGGGTACCGGCATATCCGCTCCATTCTTCGGCTTTTTACCATCCAAACCGATGCTCCAGACGAAGATGCTGTCGAGCGAGTTGCTGACAGCCAGGCGCAGCGTGTTGGAGGCCAGAGTCATCGCCAGCTTGGTGTAGCCTTTCGTGGGCGGCAATTGATTTACGCATAAAATTTGCTGTCTTTGTTCGCTCCATATAGGGACATTGGCCGCATGGCAGATTTTTTGCTTGATAAAGGTGACCGCTTCTATTCTGCATGCTTATCATTTCATGCATGCCTTTATCTGTAGGCCTTCAGCATATCCCGGTATTCATCTGAAATTCTTAAGGTGGGCGCATTCCTGCCGCCTGTGCCAACCCTGGCCACCTCAGCCAGTGCCGAATTGCAACAGGGCCCGCCCCCATATGTCCGCGGTACTCCTTGGCTCAAGGTTCATGTCCTCCGCCACGAGGGTGCAGCGCTTGTTGTACACAAACTTCCCAATAGACATGAACTCGACGACGACGCGAGACGTCGCTCCCGACAATGCTATCGCCTGCCGTTCCCGCCCTCGCAGGAGCAGGAGATTAGGCTGACCGACGTTGTTCCCCCTTCGAACAGAAAGCGCTTGCCATCGTGGCTCACGCGCAGCGGCTGATGAGGTTATTGCGCCGGTGCAGGCTAGTGGGCTTTGATGCGTCCATCGACGCGCGTGCCGACTGCAAGGACGGTACCATCTGCCACCACGTAGCTGTTAGCCCCGAAGAACTGGGTCTTGGCGTAAAGGGAGCCAGGCGGAGCAGGTCCGCAGGGCGCGGGCGTAGCTGTTGTTGCCAACGCGGCAGTACATCTGCGCGAGCCCGCAGCGGTGCCGGATGGGGCGCCTGGGATCATCTGACGACGAGTCGAGCCCTTCGCCGAGAACTCCAGGACACCAGCACTAGCCGCCCGTCCCTCGAGATGGACAGGCTCCCAGAATCACGCTCACCGGGAGTGCCGCCGTCTGTCGCTTCAGTAGGGGCCGGAAGCAGTGCTAGGGCGATGAAACACAAAACCGCCGGGCTGTCGTTGCTCCGACGCCGGTATATGTACACCTGG
This sequence comes from Scenedesmus quadricauda, assembly GCA_002317545.1. Lineage (NCBI taxonomy): Eukaryota > Viridiplantae > Chlorophyta > Chlorophyceae > Sphaeropleales > Scenedesmaceae > Scenedesmus > Scenedesmus quadricauda. Next base: position 6,871 of record NNCB01001269.1, on the reverse strand, counting down.
GCTTGGGTGCCGTCCTCCACCAGCGCCCCCGCTACGGCCATCCACCGCCCGTCGCGGAAAGGCTGTCAGCAGCCCGCCAGTCGGCAGACCGCCGATAGAGTCGAAAAGGGTCGGAAGCGCTAAGGTATGGCCAATACCATGAAGGACACATCAAAACCCGGATGGTCGCGATCGTGGCGGCCGACGGCGTCAATGAGCAAGAGCCACGCAGAGCAGAAAGCCCTGGAAGCCGAAGGAGCCGCCTCGACCACAGGGGCCTGCAGGGGCGTGCCATTCGAGCTGCAGTAGGACGGCGCCTCCGCCAGCGCCATGCTTACACACATGGTGTTGCGAGATGCGGCACATGTTACACAGTGAGAACATCACCTTCGCGTAGAGCGAATAGCCGGTTGACACTGCACATGTACAGCAAAGAACAGTAGAATAGTGGTGGTCGGCGCACGTGCGCGAAGCCCACACAATTGATGCAGGACAACAGCTGGAGCATCCAGTTTCTGTGCCAACGCCCTGCTGGTCGCCATCATCATGGTAGCATGCCCAGGTGTGGGAGCCAGCCAGCTCCTTGCCCCCACCAGGGCGCCGGGTCAGCTAAGGTCGAGGCAGGTAAAAGCACCCTTCAAGCGTGTATGGAGCTTTTGATTGTGCCAGGGCACAACTATGGCGCTTCACGGACACGCAGTCGTCTACAGGTCGTCCGGACTCAGCAAGCGCTTTCCAAGCTATCCCGATGGAGTCCTGGTTCTGGCTAGCACGTTGGAACTAGGTTTTTCCTTGCTGGTGTCGGCTGGCACTTTCTTTTTGCAGGCGAAGAGGCATTCTAACTGACACGCGATCCAGCGGCGCACGAGCCTTGGTCGGGTGTCATGTGAAAAGAAGAGATTCGTAGGGAATGTGAAACATTCTCGAGAACGATTCAATCAGATGTGGAAATGGTGTGTTAGGTGGTTGGCTGCTGGCAGAGAGTGTCATGGGTGCAGTTGAAGCAGCGACGCGGGCATAGGATTTTTGTATTGGCTCTGGGCCATGGAGGATTCATAAAGTTCGTAGCAGGACTTAATACGGTTATAGCGGTAACCCCATTATTACATGCTGTTTTATCATTTGTTATGCTCAAATGCTCTAGCTGTTATTACTGTATGCCGCTCTCTGCGACCTAACCCCAACAGTCATGTGCCGATGGTGTGATGGATTACTGGCGAGCTCTTCGTCAGTTTCATAACGAGATTTGTTAATAAAGTTCATGCCCATTTCCTCTATCCACGCGTACCTTGTCCATGCGGATCAAAATGATCCGGCTGCGAACTATTTCTGGGAACGCAATCCAGCCTATCATGGCAAGGTTTTCGAGGCTCAATGGCATCTTTGGGGGCATTGTCATCATGCTTAAGAGGACTAAGCCATGTTGATGAACGGGGCGTATTGTGCGGGGCGCAAATGCTCTGGCACGGCCCCCGTGCTGTATTGCAGTATGGAGCCACCCGGCATGGTGCCAGCGGAAGTGTCAAGTTGCCAAACGTACAACGCACGCGCGAGGGTGAGGCAGCAAAAAAATTGCTACTAGTGCCCCGCCGAAAGGCTGGCTGGGCGCAGCGCGGCGGTGGACAGGCCGAGGCCGCCAAGGGCGGACAGCAAGCTGAGCGCCCCGCTGGCCTGGATGGGCTTGCCGCCTGAAATGTACGGGTTGTTTGGGGCAATCGAGTAGCCCAGGTTTGGGTTGTAGGGCGTACCACCCGGGCTGCCCTTGGCCCACGAGTTGAGGTCAAATGGCTGAGGGGCTGCGGGAGCATGGATGAGGCGGCACAGGGGGGGTGGACATGCGTGGATTCAGTAGGGCAAAGTGCAGCACTGTAAGGGTGCACTGGTCCGGCATTGGCTCTGACAGCGCCGTTTCATGCAGGAGGGTTTGGGGAGCCTGAAACTGCCGAAGGTCACAAAGGCACCCTGCTACCACGCGCTTTGCTCACCTGGCACCCCGACACTGCCACGGCGTGCAGAAACAAGCACCGTGCTTGGATGATGGGCAATAATGTCCAGGGCGATACCGCGACCGGCGATTTCCTGATCACGCTCAACCAGTATCTGGCGCACGGCCAGCCGCTGTACTGGTAACCATCTGGTAGCGCAGATACCGGCCATCGGCATCCTGTTCGCAATCGAATCGCACCTTGCCGCCATACCAGGGCAGGTTCCAAAGCCGGTACGGCACGACGCGCGTCCACGAGTCCAGCGTCGTTCCGATGAACCAGACGCAGCGCTCGCCGGTCAGGGTATCGATGATGAGATCGGAGTGGCTGCCCCATCCTTGTAGGCGCGCTTCCACCCGAGGGATGCTCCACTGAATCACATGTCAAAACCCTTGTTGATCGCGCGGGTAGGTGTGTCGTTGTTTGCCTTTGGCGGTTCGTGGATACTGCTGAAAGTAACGGATCTGATCGCCGCTGGCGGTGAAGAGGAGTAGGGTGATAATCAGAGCGCATATCCTCGTCGAAGCGTAAGATGTCAATTGTACAAAAATGTATAGACCTCATGTGTCGGCTGATCGATTGCTTCGTATCCTGAGATTGCCTCGCTCCGTGCCTAAATGTGCATAAAGACCGCATCGCCTGCAACCAGGTCCAAGGTTCATTCCTCCCCCACCAGGGTGCATCCTGGTTGTAGACCGGCTTCGCGGTAGTGAGGTCGCGCTCGCGCAGGTACACGCGCACGTCACTGCCGCGCACGACAGCGAGGTGCGGCCGATCTCCGCCATTACGAACGTCCGTTCGACGACAGGAAATTGTTGTAAACGCGATACGAAAAGGGATTGTTGGCATCAACGCTGGGACCGCCCGCCAGCGCGTTGGTGATCGCGACGGTCGGACCGGCGATGACATTGCCCGCGATGCAGCAATTTTCGTCGATCTTGTCATAATCGCCGATCAGGCGGATCGACAGCGCATCGGTCGGCTCGAACAGCAACTGGCCGCGCACGCCCCACCGGTTGCGGTCGTTAACGTCGGTGTCGAGCTTCAGATCCTTCGCATACCCGCGAGGGTGACCGTACGGGACCTCTGATTCTCCGCTGAGGCCCTGGCCGTACACGCTCCAAGACACCAGCACCAGCCGGCCCTCGCGCGACAGCGACAGGCTGCCCGCGTACACTCGACCAGACCCGCCGCTGCCCTGCGGGGGCGCTGGCTGCAGCGCGAGCTTTTGATGGAACAGAAATCCGCCGGTGCTGTCGTTGCTCTGCCGCCGGTATATGTACACCTGAGCCATTGTGTTGCTGGCTTCCAGGGCTCCGGCAACTGCCAGCCACCGGCCATCACGTGACATCGCCGTCATCATGCCCATTGTGCCCGGCGGCGCCGCTGCCGCGTCCACGCCGGCCGCCGCTAGCTGAGCGGGCGTGGGCGATGGGCAGGTCGTAGGACTGGTAGGCGCAGAGGGCCACCTGGTTGTAGGCGTACATCAGCCCCTGCCCGCCCTCCGCATCGGCGCCCCACAGCAAGGTGGCACCAGTCTCGTCGGTCGACACTGAAAGCCGTACGAGCCTCCCTAAACCACAGGCGCGAAGCGGCGTGCCAGTTGCCCCGCATAAGTCGGCGCCCCAGCGAGCAAGCTGCCGTATCGATGTGGAAGCGCGTGGGTGAAGGGAGTGGGGCGCATATGGGGGGTTTCAGTTTCGGTCGTCGCCGCTCACCCGTTGCGCAAGCCGACGCTGCACCATGCCGAAAACTTCGTCGGAGCGCACCACGGCGACGCATCGCTCGAGATCAAAGTAGAGTCCGTGTCTGCAACGATGCCCCTGCCGTGCCTCCCGCGCCCCGCGCTCGTGTTACAGCTTGAAGCTGCTCTCACCTGCGAGAGCAGAGCGCCTGTACCCGAAACACCACGAATTGTTGAGACGACGATTGTTGAACTGGAGCGATTAGACGTGGGCAGATCGCCGCTTTTCGTTGCCAGACCGCGGGTTTGTGGAGTGTATTACCGCGAGCATATGTAGGAGGCGCGTTGTTTTACACAGACACGCATTGATCGCTGCGCATTCTGTATGATACCCTTGAAGATGGCGTCGCACTGAAACTCGAAAGTGGTGCATCTAATGAGCACCCTGCAGCGTACACTGGTCTGGTGCGATGTGATGCCAATAGCACCTATGGTATTTACCAGCATTTACAACTACTCAAGCAAAAAGAGTATGACACTGTCTGCGTTTTGACTTCCACTTTCTTGCCGTATGCTGCACCAACTTGGTGCATTCGGCCGGCAAGAGGGTCATCGTGATGCTGTGTCTTTGCAATTGCCACGTAGCTACCCATGTAAATTACATTTTCAGCATCACTCACTGTTCCGCAGCTCCTTGGGCCGGAGTTGGCTGCTGCGGTTGCTGCTGCTGTTGCGCGCTGCCCGCGCCGCCGGCCACGAGTGCCAGCCCGGCGGGCAGCTCCTTGACGCGCCGCGCCAGGGTCGAACGCAGTCCATGCGCCACCTCCTCACGCTGTTCTCGGCGGCCATGCCGTGACCTTGACCACGCCCCGCGCCAGGTCGTCGTCGCCAACGCCCAGTCGATGGCGGCGACCGCCGACTCCAGCGCGTAGCCCTGCTGCCCCCATCCGGGTGGAATGCGTAGCCGATTTCGTTCCCAGCAGCCCATCAGCTTGCTTGCCAGCTCCATGCGCTGGCCTGCGCAGCGGCGAGGTGGGGAGGGGGGAAGGGGGCGGAGCAGAGGGTCAAAGTGAGGTGAAGGGGGCCGGTGCATGCATACATGCCTGCGCGCACATCTGTGAGCGAGTGCATCTGTGCGTGCATGTGTGTACATCTGCGCGTGCTGGCTCATGGGTGGCGAGACAGTGGCTGCTCGGAACGCCAGTGTGAGCAGTAGGATGCGACAAACACATGGCAAAGGCTAGGCTTGCATTGCAACCAGCCCTTTGGGTGGCACGTGTCCACCCGGGCAGCCACGCCTGCCCAGCAGCGCTGCGCTTTCCACAACGCCCACATGCCCCTCTCACCTGCAGCCGTTGCCAATGGAAGCCACCAGCACCTGCGCGCCGTGGCGCGAATGGCCGCGCCCTGCTCCGCTGCGCGAGCCCGAGCTGGCCCTCCATGAAGGCAAAGACGCGCTCAATGCCGATGCTCACGCCCACCGCCGGGACGTCCTTGCCGCTGAGCATGCCACCAGCCGGTCATAACGGCGACCTTGGAGGAGGCGCAGCGTGGGCAGGTGAGGCGAACAGTTTGGTTTGAGATAGGGCGTGCGGACCTTCAGGTCGACGCGGCAAGCACTGTGCAGGTAAGATGAATGGATAGCTCCAGCAGCCCGCGAGCGCAAGCTGCTGCTGGTCGAGTCTGGTGTGCCGCAGCAATCTGCCGGGGCCACGCAAGCCCCGCACTCAGGAAGCACACACGCCTGTCCCTCACCACCCCGCCGCGCCCCCCGCCTCACCCGCGGCGATGGACCCGACGTTGGACCCGAACAGCAGGCGTCGTGATGCGCCGTGTAGTGTCCAGGCCGCGCGCTCAGGCTCAGGTCGAACACCAAGCGGTGCACGCCCCCATTGCGTCCGGTAGCCAAACGGAGGCCCATCTCGGCCAGGGCCGCCGCGCTGGCAGGGTGCTGCGCCAGCGCGTGGCCAGGCGCCGGCGCCGGCCAGCAGCTCCTTGGGCTCGCCGGCGGAATTGCCGATGGTGGTGATCTTGAGTTTCATGGCGGTCTCCAGATGCTCGCGCGCGCGCGCGCGCGTGTGTGTGTGTGTGGGGTGAGGGGGGCTGCACACCTGCACGCGTACCTGCATGTCCCTGCCATGCGCACGCATAAAGTGGAGAAGTGAGCGGGCTGATGGAAGTAGCCCACCAGGACTAAAGGCTTGAACTAAGTACGTTTGCAGTGCCATCTTGCTCACAGTCCCCCGCTCCAGGGTCATGCTTGGTCTCACGATGCACGACAGACTGGCCGATGGTGTCCGCCACGTCCCCCGGCAGCCGCCTTGTCCTCCGTGATCTCGCACCGTACCTCTCTCCCGTGGCTCTTGTCGAACTGTGTGGATCGCAGTGAGCTGAGGGCACGCATGTACGTTTTGGGGCGTGAGGCGCACGGTCATGCCCAGGCAGGGTGGCGATGGGGCAACATAGTTGTGGGTCCAGGGTGGGGGAGTACGAGCGCGGGGTAATAGGCGTGTTACTTTAGTGGTGATGGTGATCAATGTCTGCAACCGGCAGGGTGAAAAGCTGGGCGCCGTGATCGTGAACAACGCGGCGCCACCCACGCTGACGGGACGCCCGACGTGCTCGACACCGTCGCCACAGCGCCACCACGTCCATAGCCTTGCGGACCTGCCGCCTCCACCTACAATGCGAGCAGCGGTCATAATTGGCCGCTGTAGGTTGATCTTGATCTCGTAGATCTTCCAGGGCCAGGTCATCGGCTCCCCGGCCACTTCAACCAGCTCTCGGGAGATCACCCAGTCCTGCGGGGTCAGCTCTTTAACAGGACGATTGCTGCGGATCACATAGCGAAAGATCTCGCCGGTAGCCCCGTACCGGGACGGCGACGTTGGCGCGGTCGGCAGAGCAAATGAGAAAAGGTGTGTGGTGCTAGAGGCGCAAAGCAGACTTCACTGGGCCTGCCTGATTCGCATGGCTGAGTGAGAGAGCAGGAACACCAGGCCCCGCTCTCGACGTCTCATACCCTAGCACCCCCGGTCGGCCCGTCAAACTCCCCACCTGAAGCGTCCCCTGTTCTCTGCGGCGGTCGCGGCGATAGACCGTGCTATCTGGTAGCGCTTGAACGTTGCGCGACCTGGTTGACGGCCACGTAGCGCGCAAAGGGCACCGTCAGGTCGTAGCGCAGGCCTGTAGCTCGCCACCTTGAAGCAACAAATAGCGGCGG
>NNCB01001268.1:0-11472 GCA_002317545.1 Scenedesmus quadricauda | reverse complement strand
CTGCTGCCCCTGCTGCTGCCCCTGCTGCTGCCCCTGCTGCTGCCCCTGCTGCTGCCCCTGCTGCGGCCCCTGCTGCTGCTGCTGCTGCTGCTGCTGCTGCTGCTGCACCCCGCCCCGCCCATGCTGCTGGATTGCCTGTCCAGGCAGTGGCTGTTGCTGCTGCGCCGGTCCCCAGGCTGCCGCAGCCGCCTCGTCATAGGTCTGTTGGGCGCCACGTCGCTGCTCGCGTGGATCCTGCCCGTCGAATTGTCCCCCGAGCGTCTCGAAGTCATCGCGATCCATTATGATCGCGCGGTGGCGCCGCAGGCGGTTTTCATGCTGTGGCTGCAGCAGCAGCAGCCGCGTCGACGATCGCTGGTTGATGACGACCTGTTCGGTCAGCCCGAGCGGCATTCGACACGCTCTACATTCGAGCCAACGGTCTCGACTGGCTGGATCGAGTGGTACTCCCGCAGCACCTGCAGCCGATTCTCGGATTCTTGATGCGCCGGGGCGTGCGAAGTGGCGCGCAGCATGTTTGGCCCACTGTGAATTGCAATGCCACCGCTACAGCAACCGGCAGGCAGGTACACAGCAGTGTGCCGCACCTGCGTTCCCGCAGGAAGGTGAACTGAAGGTCTGGGATAGGCGCGTGCTCGATTGCCCGATCGCTTGCCGCCCGTCCGTCAGCCGCAGCTTGAGGCAGCGGTCGCCGGGGCGCGCCGCATTGTACCTGAGGAAGCAACGGTCAGGCACGATGAGCGAGAGACGCTCTGCCAGCTCGCCGAATTGATGACTGCACAAACACGTGGCGGCCCCTGTGCAACATCTGCCAGGACCACTGCGAGGCGCTGCAATTGGGCAAATATAGAGTCGCGCGCACAGAGGAAGATAGCGTTCTTCGCGGATGCCCTGCTATGTTGCTCGTGCAGTTGCTATCCCGACGTGCAAATCGAGCAGCTCCCAAAGCATATCGATATTTACGTCACCGGCGGCGTAGCGCCGATGCAATTCGCCGCAGTCTGGCAGAACGAGCTGCAGCTGCTCCTGAGAACCCATCGGAGCTTAAACCGGTCTTCTCGGCTAAAGTCGCCAGGCATTCCTCGGCGAGGGGTGCTCGGGCGCGACATCGCCATCGCACTGCCAATCGCGTGCTGATGCTGGAAATGCCTCGTCATATGGATAGATTTGCATAGCATTAGACACATGATGCCCTTCTTGCACATCTTGCTAGTTGTGATGTTTGCAGTGCCCCCTGTTGCACAGGCAGTCGCGACCAAACTATTAGAATACACACAACCAGCTTTCATGAACAAATTCGTTCGTTTTTGCGAGTATGGTCACTGCTTCATTGGGCAAGTAGGCCAAAGGCGCGCAGGCTCAGGAAAGGGTCGTGACAGGCGACAGTGCCGCGTGGGCCAGAAACAGCCAGTGGTGCCTCCTGTTTTGTCTGTACCAATCGGCACAGCGAACCAAGCCGTCCATTCAAGCGCGCTCTTCGTGTTGCGGTCGGACGCGGTGGCGCTCGCTGACATCTCTATCGACGCGCTTTCGAACGCGACGGCAGGTGCTGCAGGCCTTCGGGCGAGGGCGGCTGAGTTTGAGGCGGTTGCAATCAACACTTGCACCGCATACATTGAGCCGGCCATCGCCGCGTTACAGGTGAGATTGAGTCGTGTTCCTCATTTGGCAGCTCGTGCTCTCTGTCCCTTCGGTCCCATCTCGATTTTCAGCCGGCCAGCACGCTGTGCTATTGGTGCAAGAAACGCATGAAAACCGCCAGGCGCCAATCCTTCAACCATCCGCTGCAGGAGTGGTTGTTGTGCATGCAGTATCCCAGCTGTTTGCTGAGATTGCAAAGACATGCACTCCTGAGCCCTAGTGAGCCCCTTTCCGGAAGCGGGCTGCTGCATCCAATTGACTGCAGTGAACACAGCTGGGTGACCGGTTCATGACACAAGGTGGTACCAACCATGTTCAATTATGAGCAGAATGGCCGGGTCAGCTAACTACCGTTTGTCAAGAAGCCAACGTACTGGATCTGACCGTTGGAGCTGTGCTTTGACACCTGACGAAGTCTGCTTGCCGGAGATAGAAGCGCTCTGTAGGTACCTGACCGAGGTAGGTGTAGCCGATGTATTATTCTATTCTTCTCATCTTGCGACGCAGGCAGCTTTGTCGCCAGTCTGCCGGGCACGGTGCACACCGTCCTCGCTCGTGTCGAACAATGGCCGGCGTGGGGCCCGCCTGTTTATGCTACCCTTGTTTGTTTTAATGGCCTGTATAGGCCTCGGAGAGTGCGGGCCAGGACTGGAAACCCATCGTTTTGGGATGCCTTTTTACACAAAATAGTGCAACACCTGCACTTCGATACCCAGGCCAGCCAGCCGTCGATTGTCTTCATGAACGGAGAATACTGGGGGATTCACAACTTGCGCGAACGACACGACAACCACTACGTAGAGCGAGTATACGGCGTCGATGGCGATAACTTGGACATGGGAAGGGGAGGCGAGACAGGAGGGGTGAACACGGGGGATCTGAGCGGACGGACGCAACAGGAACCCTTGCCGCGCACGGCGCCGTCACGCACACGCGACCTTGCTGGTGCCTCACCTGTGCGGGCAGACGCCCCTTCTTTCCCAACACGCCCTTGACTTGCAGATTCGGTCCGCACCGTCCCGGGGATCGTGCTACGGTGCGCCTCTGGCGGGACGGCCTGAAAGTGTCCTTGATTCTGACCAGGCCATACACCTCCTACCGAATAAGCCGTTGGGGTTTTGCACATTTTGGCGATCCGCGGCCGTGTCGTTGGTGAGGTTGGTGATGGTACCGGCTGCGCCTTGCGTGCCTTTAAACTCCACCGCCCCCCGCTGCTCGGCCTTGTCATTGGTTTCTCCGTAAATGACATCCGTATTTTTAATCTTGATGGTATCAATACGCACGATAAAGTTGGCCTCTTGCAGGAGCTGGTGCGGATAGGGCTTGTAAGCCTTCACGACTTTCGGGTAGCGATTATCCCGGTATATGTCCATGACACCCCTCGGAATAGAAAGCTCCCGAATTTCTGGGTCAGAGCTGCCTATGTCAGCCCGCCTCGCACATCGATCACACAAATATATATTGATTAGTAGCCAATCGGTCGTCTCGGGCACCACGGGAACCACACCGCACGCCGCCAGATTACAGTTACCACTTGGCCTGGTTCGTCCAGGGGCATGCACTGTCACACCCCTTTCCCCGGAGCAGGCCGATCACCGATAGCACAAGCCACCAAGCCCCGGCCAGCACCCGGTGCATGCACCATGCCACGCTATCTGCGACCGGTACCCCCGGTTCAAGATTGTTCGTGCGCTCGCGGTCGACCTGATGCCTACCGCGCAGGTGATTCGGTATAGCGACGGGTTCCGGTGGAGGGGATAAGTCGGGCAGGGGCTCTGCCCGTCGATATTAACACCGATACTTGCCACAATCCGGGTGGGATGATCAACGGTGATGGGCTTCTCCATCACAAAGGGTAGACGGCTTCCGAGTGGACGTAATGTGGCATATGGTGAAGGACAAGCAACTACGGAATAACCCCACACAACCCGAACTACGAGCCGCACATGGCTACCACGAGCGTTGCCTTCCCCAGGGCTGCGCCCCTTCCACCCGGCAGCGTTCAGCTGACTGCGCAGAACAACGCGACGGCTCTCGACAAATCCACCGGCTCAATGGCAGCAAAGTTCGTCGGGCAGACCTGAAGACGCTGCTTCGACCTGATCTCGGCGAGGGGCCGGCGGCGCGCTCGGTACGCATCGATCTGGCAAAGTTTACCCTGGGGGGGCGACAACGCGCGCGGGGCTGGCGGGTTTCAGCAAGGGGTTGCCCGCCAGATAGCTCTGACCACAGCTCGCGGGTATGCACATGTTCACTTATCTCCCCTAGTGACTTGCAACCAGGCACATAGCAGGCACGGCACCTGAGCTGATTCACCTGCTCTCCCGCACCTGGCACGGCGTACCTGCCGGCAACGAACACGTCATTCATTCGCTGAGCTGGGTGATCGGCGGTTTCTGGCAGTAATGGGCTCAATACCAGCGTGGGCGCCGTCTACAACAAGCATGACGGCGTCATCATGATCGCGACAACCTCGGCGGCCACTGGCGGCAAATAGTCCTGTGCCGCGAGCTGCAGCTGCAGCCTTGCCGCAGCGTCGCCCTGCTTGGGTCAACACGGCTGTCCTGGCGGCATCGCTGCAGGTGCAGGATGAGAGGCGCGGGCACGCTTGCTCGCAATTTGCTACTGGAACATGTGGCTAATTTTGGAAAGCTGTGTTGATTTGAGACATGCTGCATGCGACACCCAGCAAGACCTACCTCCAGCTGCCGCAACATGGGCAGAATCATACCTGAAGACGCTGCTTCACATCATGCAGGCTTCACCCCGATGCAATGCGTCCTGCAGCCACGTAATCTCTGTGGCCCACGACATCGGCGGTGAAGACACTTTTAGGCCAGTATTTTGCTCTGTTATGCCTGGTGTAGTGACAAGCTCAGGATACGCTCCGCCTGCGCGATAGCCAGGAGATTAAGCTATTGGCCCAGCGAAAGGTAGAGAAAGGGTTGGATGCCGTATTGCTCTTTCGCAGGCTTTGACGATACCTCCAGCGGTCGCATTGATTCAACCGGCGCGCTGCGCCACCATGCAGGCGCCTCCCAGCCGTACCGCCGCGGCATCGGGTCGCGCTCCATCGGCTTTGGCTTCGCCGGCGCCAACTACACGATGACGGCTGACACGGGCAGCGGCCTGCTGGAGGTGACCTGCAACTCCCCTGGTGACGGCTGCCCAAACTGCCCGGCAGCTACACCCTTCAACGAGCGCTGCGCTGCCCAACTGTCAGGGCACAGGGCTGCAGTGAAAGCACAAGCAGGGCAGTGCGCAGCCGGCTGCTGATTACACCTCGGGGCTGCACGGGCGGCCTGAGTGACCTGATCGTGGGCTTGTACGTCTAGAGGCCGAGCGCTTTGCGCGAGTCCGCGATTTCACCTTGCCCGGTACGTTGAGGTAGTCGGTCGTGAGCCGTAGTTTCTGCCGGTGTACCGGACCCAGGTCAGGGGGATGACGCAGCACACTAGGCACGTCACGGCACGGTCGGTACAAACGTCCGGGCGGCCATACTAGTGTCAACCGTACAATTCGCGCCCTGTACATCAGTATAACGGCAACGCGGGACCCGTTGCCTATCGGACATCTGTCAGTTTCAAGCATGTTCAGGGAGCAAGCACTTTCGGTATGCCTTCAAGGCGAAATATCCTGTTCAGCTAAGAAATACAAGTGCGCACCGACCCGTCGGTATCAGCTTGCCTTTTGGGCTGGCCATTGTTTGTTTATAGTGTACCTCTGAGTCGGCATTGAGACTGAGTTTCTTACTCCTGCTGTCTTGATCTGAAGTCACCTTGCCGGAATCCTCACGAGCAGTATGCATGCCCTTTAGGCAAGCTGGTGCCTGGTGGCTGTGGCCCGGCATCCAGGGTCAAGAGCAAATGACCGTCAAAAGAGCAATTTCAATAACTACATTATCTCCTAATTCATATACTAAACCACTTCTGCGACAAAGGTTTATCTTTAAATTTTTATGATGGTGGTTGTAATTATAGCTTTCTGAAGTTTCCATTTTAATCCTGCCATAACTTATGAATACCCCATCCCCCCAGGCTCCTTCATAGGTCAGGTTACTGTGATTAAAATTCACTAAGCCTGCACCATGGAACAGGAACCCCCTTCTCCGGTAGTGCACGACATGCTCTGGCATTGAGGCAGGGTAGGCATGCAGGGTCAGCCAGCTGGCTGCACACGCACTCTGCTCTTGCATGACATGCATGTGCACACGCTTCGAGGGCATGCACGCGAAAACACCTCCACTCACTTTGTTCTTGATACCAACTGCGGTTCAACACCGTCGTGCACATGCACACACACCGCCCTAGGGAATCCACTAAATGCAAAAGCACACGCACACCGTGTTCTGTCGCTCTCCTCCGTCATACGCGCACGATGTCTGATAGAAGGGTGGCAGACGTTGCAGCTCAAACGCATAAGTCTAAGCAGATCCACCAATCGCACGTACCTGCGCCGCAGGTGGACATTTGCATGGGCAAGCGGCGTAGCAGGGCCGAGCAGCATTGCTGTACCTCAGCGGTGCGACATGCAGTGGCAGACTGACGCCCAAGCCTAAAGCATTCCAAGGAAATCATGGGTGCTGTTGCTGCAATGCCTAATCCCTCATCCGCAGCGCGGTAGGTCAAAGGCAATCGGAAAGGTCGCCGATTTCAACCGCAAGCGCCTCCCCCGCCCGACCGACGCCCACCCCTATCTGACTGGCATCCACACCCCGATGACCGAGGAACTGACGCTGGAATCGCTCCGCGTCGACGGCGAAATTCCCGCCGCGCTGACCGGGCGCTATCTTCGCAACGGCAATCCCCGTCAGCGTCCCATCCGCGAGCTATCACTGGTTCAGCTCCGCACGCAGCACACGTGCATCACATCCTCAGACTCCGGGCCACCACCTTCTTCTATTACCGCACGGTTATTTTCTTCTGTATTGGAAGTTTTCGCAAACACCAAGTGCAACGCCCGACTCTCCCCAAACTCCTTCAACTCCTCGGACCCCGGCTGCCCACGGCCAAGAACACCGCTGCCTATCTCGACTTCGTGCTCACGCGCATCACGGTGCTGGGCGCGGCCTATCTGGCGGCGATCTGTCTGGTCCCCGAATATTTCATCGCCGGATCGGGGCTGCCGTTCCAGCTCGGCGGCACCAGCTTGCTGATCATCGTCAACGTCACGATCGACACGATCAGCCTGACACGGTGGAGTGCCTCTGATGCTGCATCAATACGGTGCCTGCCCATCTGCACTTTTGTCTCAGCGTGAAACGGTCGTTTGGAACGCGTCTAGGTTTGCCATGCCCCATGCTGTCATCGACGACTCAACCGACGCGCCCCTGTCGCTGTGCAGAGGCGCATACGGAGAGTCACTTGCCGCCACTTAATTACAACCCCCACATGGACGATACTTCCAAGCCGCCTTTGCTTTTAGATTCGCTTTTTCTCTTCAGCCTTGTTTGGGATATGCATGTGCTGTGCAATCTGGTGTGTCTTGCAGGGTAGCGCACGGGTTGTGCGCTGTGGCAGGTCCCGGGCAGAGAAATGCAAAGAAACAGTTTTAGTTACAGGAACTTCCACCGGAATTGGAAGAGCTGCAGCCATCCACTTTTGCCACAAACGGTTTGAATTTGACGAACCTGCGGCGGCTCAGAGCAAGGGCCTGAATGTCACAGCTTGCCAGAACGCCACTTTCATGTGAGGGACGCTGTGCCAACTACCAGCAGCTGTCAGCCTTGCGGCAGCAGGAGAGGGGGGTGTCCAAGGGGTCCTGCAGCAGCGTGCTGTCAGACAGAGCTGCGTGCGCCACCACATTGATCCCACCGCTGCCTCGCAGCGGTGCGCTGCAACAAGCTTGCAATTGCCCCCACCCCGCCCATTTAGACAATACTCCTGCAACACGCGCCGACGCTGCTGACGACACAGGTGGGCGCGAACCTGCCGTGAGCTGCAACAAACCGTGCTGCCTTCAGGCTGTATCCAGATCACTCTTCCCAGCGGCACCTTCAGTCTAAGACCAGGCCGCTCCTGCCACGGTCTGGCCCTGTACCCAACTACATCAACATCACCCTGCAGGTGCGATGGCTGCACGTATGGCCCTCCCGTCCACCAGAGCGCGGCGGAGGCCTTTTCGATGTGTGTTCGCACCCACCCGGTTTGAGCGTTGCGCCCCTGCAGCCTGACTGGCACGAACCCAGGACCTGCGCCCGCGCCTGCTGCAGGCGCACAACGAAAGGCCCCCACCTGGCAGTCAAAGAGTAGCCTTTCTGGACCGCATGGCCGCTTGCTTTTGCAAGTTGCGTCGTGGCCTCCATTCCAGGAGCATTCCAGTCAATGACGCAGGGGTGGCGCAACGAGTGCCTTGCCGCCTGCTCGGATGTGCGTGGTCTTCTAGCGCGCAGGACTTTGTGTGGGTGGCGGGCCCCTGGTTCACCGACCGCTTTGTGCAGTTTGATGTTAGTTAAGCCTCTTCTGGGCAGCCGGGCAGCTGGCACAATGTGGTCAACATCATCCTGAATTACCGGGAAGCAGAAGCTTCATTGAATAACCTGCAAACTTTACTGAACAAGCCCATCGAGCAGGAGCCGGCCAACGCTGATTCACCATGCTGCAATAGGCCTTGCTTGGCCAGCGGACAAGAACGCACCAGGCCTGCTTGGGTGGCAAAGAAAGTCGTGCAAAAGCAATTTATCTATGTTTTTGTACCCGATACAAAAGTACAATATGACGTGCCGCTTTTCACGGCCAGTGACAAAAACAGTTACCAACCCGGAGAAAACATAAAGCTGTTTGTAACACCGGCATTGGCAGCCAGCCATCTTTGGCTGTTCCTGCCACAAACGACTCGTTGAATCTGATTAGATATTCCTCGGTTTTGCGGATAGTACCATGGACACGGCTGTATTACATGAGTCAAACGATGATTTAGACTGCTCCATACCTGCCAAACATTGCCGACAGAGCAACGTTAAGATGATGATTTGTTAGGATGACAAATGTTTGAGCTTTCAAGCCTCTGCTCTTTCTCTCACATTTGCGGGATCTCCTCCTGCCCTGAGACAATCCCTGCCCTTCTCCACGCACGCCGCTGGACTGGCAGCATACCCGACTGACTCTGAGCTTGGATGCGCACCGCCTGATACTGAGCTGTCTCTGAGCAGCACCTTGTGGCTGTCCACTGTAAAGTGCAAACCCCCCATCTGTGTTGCTGCAAATGGCGTATGCCATCCCCTGCAAACGATTGGAACAGGAACTCCGGCAGGCCGCACCGCATCGGTGTCCGCGACGATTCCCTTCAGGAACGCTTTCTCGGTGAACGATCCAAAGAACGCATTGCCCTCGGTGAAGGCGACGCTGCGAGACCACAACTCATGCAGGATCACCACCGAGAACACCACCAGCACCTGCATCAGCACCGACAGCACGTTCTTCGCGCGCACCATGCCGCCGTAGACAGCGCCAGCCGGGCACCACCATCAGAGCAGCAGGGGTCGCCGTCGCCACCACGCGACGTCCACGCGTCGACCACAGCGCCCGCGGCCTCGCCCACTCCGCCCGCGCCTTCTTCAGCGCGCGCACGCGCCTGCCCGCGCCCGTCGCCTGCAGCAGGCCCGCCGTGCCTCCAGATCTCGTAGCATCCGCAGCTCAGAACTGCCCGCTGCAGCCGCCCGTCCTCCTCATCCTGCCCGCCGCCCGCCGCCGCCTCGGCCGCCGCGACCGCCGCCTCCAGGAACGCCTCCCGCCCGCACCCCGCAAACGCTCCCGCCCACGGCGCGAGCGCGTGCCAGCCGGGCGCCCGGCGCACCGCCGCGGCCAGCGCCGTCGCGGCGCTCGTGTAGGGCTGCTTTTGGATGGCCGGCCGGTGCACCGCGCCCTCCGCGGCGGCGCCGATCGCGTCCGACTGAGCGGCCGTGCAGGCCAGCGCCGGGTTGGAGGCGATCAGCTGCGCCAGCTTGGCGCGCACGGCGCCGCGCTGGGCGGCGTCGACCTCCGCCTGGGCGGAGTGGAATGGGTTGCAGCGCGTTGCAGCAGAAGGGCCGGGGCTCGCCGACTGATGAGCGTGGCCAAGGAGTCTAAGTATGGGGCCGCCGCAGGTTGCGCACTCGCAACCCGTGTCGTCCGCGGCTGCCAATGCGTGGCGGAAGCTGGTGCCCCCGCTCCGAAAACCCGCCGCGCCCCGACCTCACCGACATCAAGGCGATCCTTTCCTAAGGAACAATGGGGCAACAGCGTCGGCGTGACCAAGGCGATGAACCAATATCTCGCGGCGATGTTCGGCATCGGCGGCGACGGACTGGTCACGCCTTTCACCGGGGTGCCGCGCACCAGCTTCAACCGCAACATCACCGGCGCCCGCCGCTTCGTCGCGCAAAGCTGGTCGCTGGAGCGCGTGCGCCCCCGCAGCATCACCATCACCCTCGTCGCTGCCGCCGCCCTCTTCTCCCTCCTCATCGCTGCTGCCGTCGTCCCACCCCCACGGCTCGCCGCGTCCACGTCCGCCCCCGCGACCCGCCCCACGGGCCCCGCCGCCGCCGCGCCATCCAGCGCCGCCGCGCCGCAGCAGCGCGGACGCCTCCAGCTCCCGCTGCTGCTCCGCCGCCGCGGCGGCCTCTCGTGGGTCGTCGCACAGTCGCAGAGCGCGGGCAGGCCACTTCGCGCCTGCGTGCGCCGCCGGCGGCCGCATTAGCATGCGCGTGCGGCGTCTCGCCAAAGTGGCCGAGCACGCGCACGCGCCACACTCGGGTGCGTGCAGTAAGCGACCACCTCGCTCCCACGCCTTCAGCGCCGCGGCGGCCATAGCTTTGCCGCCGCCGTCGTCGGCTGCGTTACCCGGCGCGTCGTCCCCGCCGTCCTGGTCATAGTGCCCCTCCGATTTCGGCGCCCGCTGCTCGAGGCCCCGCTTCCTGCCGCCGCCGCGGCCGCGCGCCGCGCCGCCGCCCCCGCCGCCGTCGCGGCGCGCCTGTCGAGCACCGGTTGCAAAATGACGTCCATCCGCCTGCGCATGAGCGGGCGAGCGGGTTTGGTCGCCGAAGCAACACCAGGCTACTCGCGGGGCAGGTCGCTTGGGCATGGCACCAGTGGCGCACACGCCTGCACTCACGTCAACGCCCGAGGCCGCGGCTGAAGGACGCGCCAGAGACTGCCGGTCAATGCCCCATGTCCCGCCCTGCACCGCCTTCGGCAAGCCTTTTCGACGTCGGTGCCCGTGGATGCGCGACGCAGCCGCGTGGCACGACCGCCAGTTCGTCATAGGGAAATTCGCGCTCGGCGAGGATGGCGAGCACTTCGCGCCCGACATTGCCCGTCGCGCCCCGCGACGACGATCCGGTAACCCATTTATTACGCCCTTCATGTGCACCACCATGCCGCACTGCCGGTCGTGATGAGTCGAGAAGAGGGCGTTTGGTTTGAGGACAGCGGGTTGGTTGGCAAGTGTGTCAGGTTGGTGGGGCTGGAGGCGGTGCATGTGTCGGTCCAAGGCGTCTCCGGCGTGGTGACGGGGCGCGACCAGTTACATCACCACGGGCATGGGTCCATCCGGTCTCGGGTGTGCAGTGGCCAGGCCAGGATGCACATGCTGGGCGGTGGCGCGGCAGCCACCCGGCCGTCGCACCGTCGGGGGAGTCCACGCCCATGCCAAATGGGACCGTCGCAAGGATACCGCCAGGTCGCCGGCCCGCCACTGCGCCAGCTTCGTCCGCGCGCTCCGCGGCCGGCAGGCCGGCGTGGTAGGCGCCGCACGCCACGCCCGCCGCGGCGAGCGCCGTGCGAGGTCGGAGACGGCCGGCGCACGAGGGCATGCACGATGGCGCGCCCGCTGCTGCCCTCATGCTGCTGCTGC
>NNCB01001267.1:0-11483 GCA_002317545.1 Scenedesmus quadricauda | reverse complement strand
GGACGCCGCGCGCTGTCGGCCGCACGTCGCCGCCAGCCAGCGGCCGCCTTGCCCGCCCCGGTCTGTTCCCACTGGTCCCAGATCTTGGGGTCGAAGGCGATGCCCTTTTCGGCAAACCAGCGCATCGAGCCGAGGTTCCAGACCAAAGTCTCGTCAGCGTCGAAGACAGCCGCAAAGGGCTTGTTCCCAGCTGCCAGGTGCATACCCCGGCCGCGGCTTGTTTCTCAACCATTTGATAATTACGCTGCAAAGCGGACAGCCATATCTGGTACGGCCGCCGCCTCGATTATGCGGGCCGCACTGCGACCGTCGGTCGCCATGCCTTCAGCGCCGGGATCAAGCAATTCCCGGAGAGCTACAAACTCTACCGCTTCCGCGCCCGCGACCTGACGCGCGCGCGCCGGTTCGAGGAAGCGCTTGCCGATTATGCAAAGGCGCTCGAACTGATGGGCGACATCCCCGACAGTTTCGAGCCCGACGGCATGCCCAATCCGATCGGCCTGACGATCAGCACCTATCGCGGCAACATCGTCTATCGCGGACGCCAGCCGCCCGGGCCGCCCGCGCCCCAGCGCCACGCTGCCGCCACGCGGGCGCGGCCCCCCGCGCCGCCCGGCGTGCCGCGTGGCGCCGCGTGGCCCCGACAAGCACTTGCCTATTCGGACGCAGCTCACACGGCCATTCGCTGCCGCAGGGCCGCACACCCAGTCAGCCCTAGCCTGTCCGACGCCCGCGGCCCCCTGCCACCCAGCGGCATTGCAAACACCAAATCGCCTTTGGAATCGAAGCATCTGGAACTTTGGATGCGCGGGGATTGGCGGATGCGGCTCTCGACTTCCTCGCGGCTGCTCTGCCCCAGATATTCGAGCGCGACGTTGATGATGCCGCCCGCGTTGATCACATAATCGGGGGCATAGACGATGCCGCGATCGTGCACGCGCTGGCCGTCGGCCGCGGTCGCGAGCTGGTTGTTCGCACCGCCGGCAACGATCGGTACGCGCAGTTTCTCGATGCTTTGCTCGGT
The DNA here is from genome assembly GCA_002317545.1 of Scenedesmus quadricauda. Taxonomy (NCBI): domain Eukaryota; kingdom Viridiplantae; phylum Chlorophyta; class Chlorophyceae; order Sphaeropleales; family Scenedesmaceae; genus Scenedesmus; species Scenedesmus quadricauda. The sequence goes on along the minus strand of NNCB01001267.1, from coordinate 10,459 downwards.
CAGGATCGCGCCGAGCGCATTCGGGCTCAGCACATCGGCTTCGATGTCATCCATGATCGCTGCCGAATGAGCGCGCCGGGCTCACTCGTGCGCAAGTAGGCCCTCGCCCGCGTCGCGCTTCCCGAGGTTTTCGGCCGAGCGCGTCGCCGCCCGCGGCCCAGCCGCCGCCCCTCGCCTCGGGCTGCCGGAGGCAGGGAGGCCACCAGCCCGCGCAGCCGCGCTGCTTGCCTTGTACAAAGTAGAGTGTCTGTGTGCCCGCCGCACTGCTGGCAGCCATCCACCGCCGCTGCCGAGGCGACCCCTCGCGCAGACCGCCCCGCCCGGCGCCGCGTGCGGTGCGCAAGGGGGCGCCGCGCGGCGATCAGGCGTATGACCCTCATTCTAGCCCCTTTGGACCATTTGTTGCATTCAGCCGCTACGGCCGAAACGATACCGCATTTGCAGGGGATTAAACGCAACGCCAGGCGTTTGCTCAACCTGGTCGATCAACTACTGGACTTCAAGAACCTCCAAGAGCAAGAATCCAAACTCGACACCAGCCAGGGCGAAATTGTGTCTTTTATCAAGGAAACAGCCGAATCCTTTAGGTACTTGTCCCAAAAAAAGGGCGTCGTTTTTCGGGTGGAGAGTGAGGTAGATAGCCTCCTTGAACTTGCAGCAGCAAGGGGCCGCAAACGGATCCGGGTCGAGCCCCTTGGGGGCAGCACGTGCCGTGAGCCTGCGCGGCGCGGCCCCGATGCGGCCAGCGAAGCGCGGCGCCTTCGGCGGCGTGCGTCCGTCATAGTCCTGGCCTGCGCAAAGGCAGCGCCGGGCGCCGGCGCGAGCAGATTGCAGCCCGCGGCAATCGTCTGACCGCCATAGCATTGCCCGATATAGTCCTTGTAGGATGCGTCGTTGAACGCGGCGGCGCCGCGCAACGAGAAGCCGCCCGAGCGCCAGTTGAAATCGCCGGGCGAGCCCCATTGACGGCGCTTGGACGGTCCCGGCGCAGGGGGCGGAGCGATGAGGGCCGGCTGCGCCGGCCGGGGGCTGCCGACAGCGCCCAGGGCCGGCAGGCAGGGGCGCACTTGCGCCACGCGGCGCGCTGGCGGTGTCTTGGGCAAAGGGGAAGGGGATATGGGCCGACAGAGGCAGTGCGTGCGGCAATGCCAGGGGGAATGCGTGGCATGCCACCAATGGAGGGGACGCGGTGATGAAGAAGGTCCAGGGAAGGCCGAAGGGCAACCACCGCCACAAGAACTGCGGCACAGGTGGCGTGTCGCAGCGGCCTGTGGCGCGCAGCCGTCGAAGGCACGCGTGGAGCCGCGAAGGGTGGCCGCGTGATCAGCCACGGCTAGGTCGCGGGCGCCTCTCGCCGGCCGAACAGGCTGGCGGCGGGGCTGTGGGAGCCGTCGGGGCCGCCCGATGCCGGCTGCGCCGCGAAGCGCCCGCCGCGACAGCAGCGCGTCCGCAGGCCCCCCTCACGCCCGCCGCGCGCACGTTGGCGCGGCTGCGGGTAGTCAGTACAGCCCCGCCTGCGCGGTGGCCAGGAACTCGCGCATCGATGCACTCGTCCGGATATCATCTAGCGCCCCGGCCCGCGCCGCCAGCGCCTCCACCGCCGCCAGCCGCTGCCGCAGCTCGCAGTTCGCCGCCTTGAGCCGCCGCGCCTTGTCGGCGGCAGCGGCGCCGCGGCGCGACGCGCGGTAGGCGGCGTCGTGGGCGGCTGGAGCCCTTCGCATGGTGTGGCTGCGGCTGACGGCTCTGCTGCGACACGGTGCGGCGAGATCAGATACCGAGACCACGCTGCGCGCAGGCGTTCGAGGGCATGCCAGTTTCAGCCGTGGGCAAGGGACGGCTGTCGGGCAGTCGATGGTGGGCGGGCAGAGGTTGCCGGGGGCCGAGACCGGGCGAGTCATTGGTGTCAGCCGGTGCAGCGTGCGCAGCGCGCGCGCGGGGCCGCGGCGTGGCTGGCGCGGCCGCGGCCGCCGGCTGGCATGCGCGTGCAAAAGACTCCGGGCTGCTGCGCCCACCGAAGGTACTCTTTCTGCAGGGCCGCGTAAGCTCCTCCAGCTCCAGCCGTTGTTCTTCTGCACCTGGCGGGCTGATGGACAGCTCCTGCCGAGGAGGGGGGGATGGAAGGGGGGCGGGTGGGGTGCATGGTTCCTGATGGGTGCATGGGGCCGCATCTAGCGGAAGCAGGCGACTGAGGAGCGGTCACATTGAGACAGATGGACGGGATGAGGGCACTGTTGAGCGTGAGCACGGCGAGAGAGGGCGCGCAGGGGCCGGGCGGTGGAGCAGCTGCGGCGGAGCGGCTGCGGCGGCCGCGGAGCGGCCTGGGGTGCTCGCGAGCTGGGGGGGCCAGCACTTTGGGGGCCGTGCGCGCACCGGGTGGTGCAGCGACTGCGGGGGGCTGTACTTGGCGAGCGGCGGAGCAGAATCATGCGGCGCTGGGCTCTGCCGGCCACCTTGATGGTTTGGGACAGCGTGCTCGCACTGGTCTCCTGTTGAAATGCCAGCCGCAGCGGTTGGTGGGCGGCGAAGGATGGGACCGAGAAAGGGCCCGTAGTCGGACGGTCGGCATATGCGGGGCCACCGCAGGAACAGCGTGAATGCAGCGCAGATCACGTGCCGCCAGCGAGTCGCGATCGAGAACTGCAGGCGGCCGCGGCGCCGACAGGCCTGTTTGGCTCGTCAACCACCGCCGTGTCAGGCGACTGGGCGCACCTTTTTCGTGAGCGCCTCCCTCAGCCCGCGCATCACAAACTTGATCTCCGTGGACGGCTCGTCCACCTCACACACGCCGTGGGGTACGCCCAGTGGCCTCGCCCAGCCGCGGCCACTTCCACTGCGCGCCCGATCGCCGGGGCAGCGTCGTCGTCGCTGTCGTCGCTGCCGCTGCAGCTGCTGCCGCCGTCTGGCGCCGCCCCTGACGCTGAGCTCGATGTTGCGTGTGAGGCCGGTGAAGGAGGAGCTGCGGTCGAACTGGCGCTTGCTGCAAGTGTAAGGCATCGGCAGCAATATGGGCGCGGCGGATGCGCTCGCTGCGCCGTTGGACGATGTCGCGCATGCCGAGTCCACCACGTTGGGGTGGCTGCAGCCGGGATCGTCGTCGAACTGCATCTCGGCATGCATGTTGTGCTGCTGATCGGCTTCGTGCGGCGCTGGGAACGGCCTACCGGGGAGGGTGTTGCGTGTTGCTCCAAGCGAGTGATGCGAGGGGCTAAAGTCTGCTGCAATTGGTATATCCACATTCCACGGTATTTTCAAAAATGGTGCTGATTCCTGCAAGCCCTCACCTGGGCTTGCAACAGGCGGGAAGGGGGCAGCGGAAGGATCGACGCTTGAAACCATCTTCCGCTGTTATCGCATTCACCGTCCGTTTTCGGGCAGGTTGATCCGCGAAACTCGCAGAACGATCGTCATTTCGTCGGGGAATTTCGCGATCAAATTGTCGCCTGCAGATGCGACTCGGTGTGCTGACTCGTGAGCCTGCGCTTGAAGGTGATAGTAGAAAATGCACGGGCTGTCATAGCCTTCGATCTGGCTCAGCACGCGGCCGACCACGGCGCGCAGGGCGTCCTGCACGATTTCGTCATAGGGAATCAGGCTGTCGCGGACATCGTCACTCATGCGCGACGGGATGAACGCTAAACTTGCTTACATTCACATGCGCAGCCAGCTATGTGGGTTCCGGCTTGCTCATTTTGGGCCACGGCCTTAATCTGTACTTTTGCCAATGGGCGCCCCGCGCGCCGGTGAAGGCTTCCTAGCAGGTACTTTCTGAGGTACTTTTATTGTATCGTAAAATCCCCAACTCCGAGCAGGAGGAGGGATTGTGGTCTGAACGTTGCGAACAGGGTGAACGGTGCCACCTTGTGTCCAGGAAGCTTGAGAGGCATGCAAGCGCGCCGTAAGGCACCTGGTGCAACCCTGCAGAGCAGGAGCAGGGGGACATGGTACTGGCGCCATCGCGGCGGCCACACCCGCTCGACAGTCACAGGCCACGCGTGTTATGGGGCACGCAGAGATGGCGGTTGGCGCAGGGCCTGAGAGGTTGCGAGAAGGATCTGCCGGGCCAACCGGTGATAAGATCATGTTTCCCTGAAGGAATTCGGAAGCACAGGCTTCCCATGACGTTTCAGCCGGCGACGGCGTTAGGTCAGCTCTTTGACATTGTGAAGAAAAGAAGAAAGAGAAACGTGGACGGCGAGGTTCTTGCGAACTGCAGCTGGGGTTTACTCGCGGTCTGTAGGGTTTAAAAGACTCCAGATCATCTGAGGTGCATGGGCGGCCACCGCCATCGCGCACCGCATTCGAACGGCGCCAGGCGTCCCCGTAGGAGCGGCCGCTGCGGCAGCCGCCGCGCACACGGCGGCAGCGGCAGTGGCGGCGCCCCGGCTGCACTAATGACGGCGGGCGCTCACAGCTTCCCGACGAGCTCGCTGCGCGGGTGCAGGTAGCACCGGATGCCCATTGTCCGGTGGACTGCACGTCATCGCCGAGCTTCCCGCTGCGGATGCCTTCGCGCCGGCCCATCTCCGGCTGCCCTCGATGCGGTCGACGCCAGCAGCTTGGCCAGCAGCGCAGCACCTCCATCTTCGCCAGCGACTGGCCGACGCAGTTGCGGGGCCCCTCTGAGAACGGCATGACGTGATGCCGCGCTTGCCGCCACTCTCGCCCTCCTTGCTGATGTAGACCCAGGTCTCAATGGGCACGTCCACCCACCGCTCTGGGCGGTAGGTGTGGGGCTCGTCCCAGTTGTGGACCGTGTTCTGGATGGCAAACAGCGGGGTACCCACGACCGTGCCAGTAGGGCACGGTGTAGGTGCTGGCTTTGTTCGCAACCTTGGTGGCCATCTGGTACTCCTCGGGACCCATTGGGCGGGTGGTCCCGGCTGTGTCTTATGTGGTGACAACTCAAGACAAGGTAAAGGTTTGGTCACCGGACCGTTAACGGCCCGCGCCAATTTAGTTCGCATAGGGCGCTGCGGCACCGATTCGCCACAACGCAAAATCGCGCATCGTCGCCGCCTTCAGGGTAACGTCCCTAAAAACTGCAGGCGCGAAGACAGGCTCGGCCCGCGCCCCCACCTGCCCATGATGGACACCACGGGGAGCATCCTCATGCCCTCCTTGGCGCAGCTGCCAGGTAGGGCATCCTCTTGAGGTCGTCCAGGTCCAGCTCCCTGGGGGCGGCACCCTGCTTGGCAGCAGGCCCAGGTTTTCCAGCTCCGCCTCGATCTTCGTCATGGCGGATCTGCCGTTCGCGCTGCTGTTTCTGGTCGTGATGGCTGTGATCGGCGGGGGTATCGCGATCGTGCCGCTGGCGATATTCGCGCTCTCGCTGCTGCTCGCCGTCATATTTTCACGCGGCATCCGCGAACATGCGGACAGGACGCAGGTCACGGGCAATCGCAAGAACGGCCTTTTGGTCGAAGCGCTCTGACAGGCCATGCAACTTGGTCTGACACAGTGCAGGGCTGATCATGCATGACAGCAGCAGCAGCAGCAGCAACGGCAGCAGCGGCAGCAACGGCAGCAGCAGCAGCAACGGCAGCAGCAGCAGCTCTAGCGGCAGCAGCAGCAGCAGCAGCAATGTCAAGCAACCAACCGCCAACCACTGCCGAGCCTGCTGATGAGCAGCACAAACGCTGCATCCGGTCGACAAGCACAGCTGCTAGTCGGCCTCACCGGTGGTCTCGAAGCCCTCCACGAAGAGCGTGCCGATCTCTGACAGATGCGGTCCTCGCTGCTGTCGGGGTGCCGTCCATCACGCGCCACACCTGCGCGGCGATTTGGAGGCATGCCCACACCTTGTCGGGAATGGCATTGTGGAGGCAAAAATGGCCATACCGGCCCCTTTTCATACATGCCGACGAGGTTGTAGCTGTGCTTCGATATGCCTTCGAGCGCGTTGGGTTTGACCGTGCTGTCCTCGTAGGTGATCCCGCCGCCCGCGGTCCCGCCGGCGGTCTCGTTGGTCAGGTTGACCGTTTCGATCCCGTTGTTCTTCACATAGGTGTAGTTCGCCTGCACCCCGAAGCCGTCGAAGGGTGCGGGCAGGGTCGGAGCAGCGCGGACCGCCAATCGCGGCGCCATGACTTGGCAGCGTGGGCGCGCGCAGCGTCGTGCCGGCCTTCCATGTGAACTTGTTTCCTCTGGAGTGCAGCTGATTGCGCGCAGGCCTCGGCCTGCAGGATCGCAATGGCCTTGCGCGCCTAACTGCACGAACACAGGTTAGGAACTTAGGGCGCAACTTCGTTTTGCCTCACTGGTTCGATCCTTAGCTGGAAGGAGCGCGGAGACGCGCTTGAGTATTCAGGATCGCCGTGGATGAAGGGGGCAATGAAGGCGGATCGGCCGCGCCGACGCCCACACGCACCACTGCCATGCTCGCAATGCGGCCTCGAGGACAAACAGCTTCGGCAGCGGACTGCATGCAAACTCGACACGATCGCGTGCCTGCTGACAGCCCCGCCTCTTCGCTCACCAATTCCGACGCCTCACCCAGTGCACCTCGCAAGCGCTGCAGCGCACCATTCCGCCTAGCCGCTAGCTGGCCCATCAAGAGCAAGCAGGCCAGCTGTAAAACACGCCGATTGCATCCGACACAGTGAGATCTGAGGGCCCACGCACCAGCAGGTGTGTACCCAGAAAGGCCTTCGATCCACTTGGTAGTCATCTCAAGCGCCAGGCCGAGCATCCGCGGGAGCAGCGCAGTAGTCGAGCCGATCGAGACATCGCCACCCAGCCCAGCGCGCCGGCGTGCACGTGGCCGACGGTCCAGTCGGTGTAGGGGACAGCGAGTGACTTCTTCTGCGACGGTTAGCGGTGCCGTGCAAGCGGACCGTGAGCGGGGGGGCGGGGACTAGCGCGCAGCCAGTGTCACGCCCAGAGGGCGTGTAAGCGGCCATACGGAGAGGGCTCGCTGTCTGGCGATAGGTCGGTTCGGCCACGGTGTCACCCGCTCATGCTGGGGGGGGGACGCATCAGCCGCGCACGGCATGTGGGATGGCCAGCCGGATTACCCGCCGCCCCACCTGATGTTCTGGAACTCGAACGACACGGCCACACCCTTCAGGAGGGGTTCCGCCCCGGCGGCCTCGCGGTCGACGGCAATTTCGTGTTGCGCGTGTGGTCAACGATCAGGTCCGGACTTGGGAAGCCGGAATGCGCTTCGGTGACAAGGGGCAGAGCCTGTTCGACGCCAGCGTCTCGATCTCGCACAGCCGCTGGCGCAACATTCAGGCCGATTTTATCGACAGCACAGGTTTCCCGACCACCGCCAACATCGGCGATGGGCGTATCACCAGCATTTCAGGCGCGCTCGCGATGCGTCCGACCGAGGCGCTGCTGACGCTCGTGCTCGCGGTCTACAATCAGCAGCTTCGGCTGCTTCGCACCTTGTTGATGGGGGCGTAAGTCTCAAACGCCTTGTCCATGGCGCCCTCCCCGCGGCCATGATGCTGCCCAGGGCCACCGTGTCGGCACCTGTCGACGTCGTACAGATTGATGGCGTCCGCGTAGCGCAACACCAGGTCCCGGACGCCTTCGATCGCTTCAATATCCACTTTGTCTCTCCGCTCTGCCGGAACGATCGCAACCGCGGGGGCTCACGCCGTTCACTGTTTCTGGACGCCCGCCGGCTTGCCGGGCCGAGCGCGATTTCGTGTCGGACTTCGCGGCGCAGCGCCCGCATCCGAGCCGCCTCCGTGCGTGCACCCATGGCCACCCGCCGCCGCCCCGCCCCCAGCCGCTTGCCGCCGCTCACTCGTCGTTCCAGGCCAAGAACTGGCGGTGGAAGTCCGGCTTGAGCAGGGAGGGCGCGTTCCAACCAGGGGCCAGGCCTTCTTCCAGGGCCCTGCACCTTATCCAGGTCGTGCTTGGTGGCCCTGGATGATGGAGGAAAGGGGTTTGTCTTCGATTTTGTTGTATGGTATTGCAAGGTTTGTAGAGTTCTGGAGGGAGACTCTGTTTTTTCGGCTAAACATCCTGGTGTGCATGCATCGATTAGCTGTCGGCGATTTTTGGCACGCGCTGAGCAGCCCAAGCGTTCTTCAACAGCTTCTGCAGGCCAAGTACCCCTATAACACTCTTTTCCTTGAGCAGTTGGAAGGTCTCGGCCCCCAGCGCCGCCGCTGGGAGCTGCCCCAGGTAGATCATGTTGACGTACTTGAGCAGATTGAAGAGCTGCGCAATGGCCACCGCCGTGTTGAGGTCGTCGTTCATGGCGTCGTAGAAGCCCTGGATCGACTGCTCCACGTCGGCATGTGCATACGCACGCACACGTCCGCACGCGGCGCTCGCACATCAGCTGCACCACCCACTTGGTGAGCGCCACGGCGAGCATGTACAGGGTCCCAGAATGGCCACCAGCCTGCCGTCACCGTCGGCCCCCGCGACCACGGACCGCATCCCGGTTGCGGCGATGGCCAACGAAGACAAGCACTGGTACGGCGTGCAGTTCCATCCCGAAGTCACGCATACGTTGCAGGGGCAGACGCTGCTGCGTCGCTTCGTGGTGGATGTGTGCGGCTGCCAGACGCTGTGGACCGCAGCCAACATCATCGACGACCAGATTGCGCGCGTAAGACAGCAGGTCGGTTCGGACGAGGTGATCTTGGGCCCTTGAAACCGCCCGGGAATGCCGCCGACACCGCCATGGCATTGGCAAGCGGGAATGAGCCGGCCCCCATAGCGCTCGCGGAAGGTTTTGCAGCCGAGTGGGCGATATCAGAGCCCCTATCATATATGCAGACGATCACGTGATACTCGAGCCTGGCGAGGTTCTGGCGGGCTGGCGCAGCGCCACGAAGAGATGCCAGCCGGTGCTGTATGCGTCGCCGCCCACAGCGTAGCTTTCCGAGCACCTTCTAAGTAATACAATGCTCAAACCACAACAATTTCAAAATTGCACCGACTTCGTAAGCTCCAACCTAAAGTATTATTTATCAATTACCGAAGCAACTCGCCGAACTGCACGCGACAACAGCTACGAGATCTTGAATCGTCAAGAGCGAAACGTTACTGTTTCTTGGATACGAAACCTGCTTGCGTTGCAGCATAGTGGCACAGATCCTCGCAGGAGGCCCCTTGTTTCTGCGACGGCGATGCAATGGCTTGTTTATCTGATAAACTTCCAATCTTTCTCCGATACAGCGTATTTTTCCGGGGTAAAACATCCAATATTATTCCTTTGTCTTCGTCAAAAGGTTGAAAGACAATCCAGTCACCTGTACAGGGAGCGTCAAATTGTGATTTGCCATAAAGTAAATTACCGCTTAATTCGATCAGTAGTCCTAGGGGTGTCGCAGCCGCCTCCGGCTGAAAAGCTACACTCCCTCATGCCTGCGAGTAACCCGCCTTGTAAGAATTCCTTGCAGAAGTGACAACATGGACTGCCAGAGGGCGCCGTCCCGTGAAGGGTGGCAGCCGAAGCGACGCAGTGACGACGCCTCACGAAATCATCCGCGACGCATCTGCAACGCTCCGCCTGGCGTGCCGATTGCCGGCTGGGCTGTGGAACGTGTGCTAGCACGTGCGCACGCTCCAGGCAAGAAAGGCAACAGAGCGCCCATGGCGCAGCATGGCGCGCACGGCCCGGGAAAGCTGCGGGCGCAGCCCGCGAGGGGGGGAGGAGAGGGTGCGGCAAAGTCGACGCCCACCAGGAAGTACAGCGCATAGGTGAAGGACAGCTGTCCCACAGGCGCCGCGTGGCAGCAGCGGCTTCCCCGGCCACCGCCAGCGCGCAGGCCGCTGACGGACGGAGCTCGGCCGCTGCGCCGACAGGCAAATCGCGGCGACGCGCGCGGCACGCGCGGGCCGCCGCCAATCAGGCGGGCCCCGATTTAGGCGAGCACGGCGGCGGCGGTGGAGACGGCCTCTGATCGGGGTGCAGGTGGCAGCGAATGCCCTTGGTGCCCGCTGTCTGGAGCGTGAGGTGCGTGCTCTCGCGCTTGCGGATGCCCTCGCGCACGCCCATCTCCGGCGCCAGCTCGATGCGGAACGACGCCGCGGCTTGGCCAGCACGTCATCACCTCCATCTTCGCCAGCGCCTGCCCGACGCATTGCGGCCCCTCCGGACGGCATCGAACGGATGCCGCGCTTGCCGCCGCCCTCGCCCTCCTTGCTGTGTGACAAAGTTCTCCACTGGCACGTCCGCCCTGCGCTCGGGCCGAACTCCTCCGTGGCCTCACCACTGTAGCCATGGTGCGGCGGTATCTCGATCCCCGCCTGCTTGGTGGTTGCCGAAGCGAGCCAGTCGTCGGGCAGCACCTTCTTCCCGCCCGCGACGCCGCCGTTCAGGATGAACTGGCCGAAACGCGCATAATCCTTGAGGCTGGCCGACATGCAGCAGCCGCTGATCTCATCCGCGCACCGAGCATCCCCGCGTCCTGCTCCATGCCGAAGGGTTTCCAGACCTTGTCGCGACGAGATCCGCCGCGATGCGCTCCTGGCACTCGGGGTCAGATTG
>NNCB01001266.1:0-11487 GCA_002317545.1 Scenedesmus quadricauda | reverse complement strand
GCACGCCACTCCTGGGTGCGGCCGCTGTTTGGTTTTCCAGGTTTGATGTCGTCGAACACGATAGGCCGATGACCCATCCGCTGAGCGCGGCGATCGGCAGCAACAGGAATACACCACAGCAACGCCCGATATCAATCGAGCAGGCGGAACCGGATCGCCGTGCCGCCGCCCCGCGCGAGCGCGAGCCTGAGCGCACTGCGGACGCACGCGCGTATGCGCTTCAACATCATCGCAGCCGCCCCTGAGCCCAGCGCGACGCCAGCGGCCGCTGCGGCGGCGGCTCAGCCGCCGGCCGGCGCCCGCGGCGCCGCCGACGGGAGCAAGCGGCGCGGCGCCGCCCAGGCGCCCGTCCTCGTGGGTGATCAGTTTGCTTTGCCCGGGCCGCCTTGCGGGCTTGGCGGGGCATCGAGTTGTCCTTGTCCGGGCCTTACCAGGTGTTGGGCATCAGGTGTTCCGCTGTTGATCAGGCGCTCTGTATAGATTCTCTGGTTTTTTGTGCTCGACCTAAGGGCATAAAAGTCAGGTTGTGTAAACTTCGGTTCGTCCCCTTCATTATGACGCGTGTTTACGGAAATCCATGAGTGTCCCCATTGCAAAGCTTGATGATCCGCTGTCTTGAGGTCACCCTGCGCCCCGCCTTATTTTTCCGCGCAAACCAACGTCGTCCGACCCAGCCGGGTGTCGGTCCACCCCAAGCATCCCGATGATCTGCCAATCCCAAGGCGCTGCCTGGTGGCTTCGCGCCAAAAGGTGCCTTGCGCCGGGCCGCGTCATTGCTGTGCCCGCCCTCCCCTCCATCCCATCCCAAATACCCTTCCCTGACGTTTCGTTAGACTCTGATGGTGCAGTTTTCATGCTGGACCGCGTGTCCCCGATCGCTGCGTTTTGTTCGGCGGGTGCTTACCCCGTCCAGCTGGTGTGCCCCCCACGTGGCATCGAGACCTCGCCCTGTTGGCCGACACGCAGGCTTTCCATGCTGATCACGAGCATGCGGCTCGGACCGCAATCACCGCCGTACGTGCGAGCTTGGCGGTCGAGACGATCACCGCCTTTGCGCCGCTGTTGTCGAGGATGTGCTGGTGGTCGCGTTCGGTGTTGGTCGTATAGGTCGGGACGGAGATGCAGCCCGCAGCCATGATGCCGAGGTCGGCGATGCACCATTCGGGCCGGTTCTCGCTGACCAGCACCACCCGGTCGCCGTCCTCGAGACCCAGTTCGCGCAGATTGTGCGCGAGCGCCGCCACCTGGTTGGCAACCTGCCGCCAGCTCAGCGGTGCCAGGCGATACGCTAGTCAGCTTTATTTGACGCCGCATGGCAGCGAGAGAGCCAAGGCAGCCATTGTCATTGAGCCCAAGTTGCTGATCAGCATGCGACAGGTGCCGTGACTCGTAAGGCGTGTGCAGCCATACTCTGCATTCCTCCAATCCTCACGCGACCCATAATTCTCAGCACCGTAGTCTTCCTTTATGCGATGACCCGCAGATCTGCGCTGGGCGATCTGCCCATTTGGGGCTCACATTTCGTAAACAGCCATTCGCGCCTTCCAGAAAGTGCATGCGATGCCGCATTGATTCCAGAAAATTGAGCTTCACAGCTGCAGCAGCACGGCTTTCTGAACCAAGCGCAGCAGCAGCTCGAGCTGCAGGACCGCAAACTTCTGAGCCTCGGTCATGGCGCGCAGCGGCGGCAGCGGCATTCGCCTGCGGCAGCCTCGCCGCGGCAACTCTGTTGGTTGGCCCGTCTCCCGCGGCGGCGGCGGAGGGCTCGCTCAACCAAGGTTCAGCGAGGGGCAGCGGTACAGCCTGGCGGTGCCAAGGGGTGGTACAGGAAGGACAAGGCTGGGGCCGACATTCTCCCTAGGAGCCTTTTCCCGTTTAGGTCGTTTACTTGTCGAAGGGGTTGGCTCAGCGGGGGGTACTTCTTCGGGAGCACTTACCAAACGAGGCATTTCGGTTTGAATAACCGGCTCTGGGGCAGCACATTTCAACAGCCAGGATCGTTCCGCATTGTCTCGCGATAGCCTTTCTGATTAATGACGTCACATCTCAGCGGGTGCACCTGGCCCGCGCTGGGAATGGCCACCAGAGATTGAGCACTCTGCCGCGCGCGGGCTTCAGCTATGTCAGTGCGGCATCCGTGCGTGAAAGCACCGCTCTTGGCCGACGACCAATCCATGTCGAACAGCACGCACGCACACACACATGCCCGCACACATCGCCCCACATACACACACGCGCGCCGTGCACGCACGGCCCCACGCAAACAGGTCAACCAGCGTCGGCGTCACCGTCGCCCAGTGCGTGTCGAGAGCATCGAAAAGTTCGGCTCCCTTGAAGCTGTCGGGCCGCCCACTGGGTACTATCAACGGCACCACGCTTCCCAACCCCAACCTACGCCCGCTGAATGTCGATGAGCTGGAGGTAGGCCTGGATCTGCGCTTGTTCAACAACCGGTTTGGGCCTGGTCGTGAGCAGGCTTCCTGTGCTGCACCTCGCCGACGCGTGCTTTCTTCCAGGGGTGCTCGGCGCAGTCGCCCGTTTGGGCGCCGTTAACGCTTCATTGCTATTGCTGAATTCGTCATTCCGACGAGGCGGATTCGCAGCGTGAAGTCCAACATTATCCATCCCGAGCTGCGCCGGACCGTGGCCGCGCAAGGCGAAGCCCCCTTGGCTCCCGGCTGCTCTCCGACGGTCCCGACGGCAAGGGCGGCGCGCTAGTCCTGCTGCGCAGCAAGCCCGATCCCAAGGGCCCGCTGCTCGTCGCCAAAAATACCGTGCAGGGCATGGGGCACGGCCATTTCGACCGCCTCGGCTGGGTCTATTATGACGAAACCGGCGCGGTGGTGACCGACTATGGCGCCGCGCGCTTCCTGAATGTCGAGGCGAAGCGCGGGGGCGCCGTGCTGTAAGTAAGCCGGCAGGACAGCCAGAGCGGGAGCCCGCGGCACGCTCAAACCCTGCATGGCCTGCGCTGGTGAACACCGAAGGCGCCGACTTCGGCCACGTTGCCTATCTGTTCTCGACCGGCGTCAACGACGTGCTGGTCGCGCGCGGCGAACGCGCAGCGCATGATCCCGTTCAAGCAGCCCGAACGTGGTGTCTGTGGATTTCGACGCGGGCGTGGTGACCGTCGACTGGGACGCGGAGTTTTGATGCGCATCGACGTCGTCAGCCTGTTCCCCGAATTGCAGCCCTGCGGCAGGAGCCCGACCAGAGTATCTTTTTGTTTTTTGATGCGTGCCACGAGCAGCGCAGCGCAGCGCAGTGGTGGCGGCAAGCAAGCATGTTGCAGGATTTGCCTTGTGGAACGACAAGGTGCATCCCCTGGCTACCAGGAGCTGCCAGACCGATATTGGCTCCTGCAATCCATTGCATTCTGCTAAGATACAGCAGCTGACGACGCCAGTGCGGCAGCAGAAGCCGCGTAGCGGCTAACATATACTTTGGTTTTACAATTGCAGCGTGGCCTGATCAAGCAAAAGGCTGCTCAAAAAAGCCAAACCGATGTTAGTATGAAGAGCAGATACAAATGATCCGCCGCGACGAACGGGCGTCCACCGGTCCCGATTACGCGGAACCGGACATTCGAGTGCATCACGGCCGATATGGGCAGCAAGGCGAACAATCGCGCCGCACGCCACTATCGAGGCGTCCGGATCGGAAAGAGGCGCGGCAATACCGCGTCTGCGATGTCAGGGGGAGGAAAACGGATATGGCGATCGACGCGGACGGTCTCGGGACCATGATCGCGGCGCAAAGACGGCGTCTCCGGTCAGGTTTGCACGGCAGCGAGCGTTGTGCTGGCGGCCTCGGCGTGCAGTGTGGGCGCCAAGTCCGATCTGACAACGCCCGCCGATTAACTCGGCGTCATCGGCAATTATGCGTTTGAAGGATTGGCCGCAACCTTGGCGATGCCGCCAAAGCCCAGGCGACGCCAGATGGCGCCGTCACAGCTGCGGTGCGGCGGAGCACGCACGAAAAAAGTAACGGCATCGTCCTTAGGCTTTGCGTTCCCCCGAAGCGGAGCACACGCATGGGTCAATCACCCGCAACGGCCAGCGCACACCTGAGCGAGGGCGATGAGACGGCAGGGCCGCACCCACTTGCGACGCCGCGAACGCGCCGCCGCGACCGCGAGAGCGGCAACAAGGAGTCCGGCGCTCTATGTGTTGATGCCGATGCGGGTCTGACGACCGGCTAAAGCCTAGAAGAAAAAAGGCCTCGCGCTTGCGGGGCCTTTTCTTATCCGGCCTTTGCGACCCGCCAGATCACGCCGCCGGTGTCGTCGGCGACCTGCGAAAGGCTTTATCCCGCAATCCATCAATATCGGATTACAGGGCGATTTCGCCCCCTGGGTAGGTGCCCTGATTGCTGATGTAAAGCAGCCTATTTTGTTGGTTACAGATCCCGGCAGCGAGGAAGAGGCCATTACCCGATTGACGCCGACTGTAGGTTTTGAACATGTCTGCCTGCAGCCTGAAGGGGTGCATTTATGCACACTAGGTGGACCCGACGGCTGCTGCATAATACTAACCACCCAAACCCCAAAAAACCCCGCCTCGACCCGCCACCAGAACAGAACGCCGCCCTGCTCAAGCGCGCCGCGTCCCCGACGACCCCGGGCCCACCCACCAACCACCCACCTCGCTGAAGCACTGGCCCGCGGCCCACTTGCCTCGCACCACGTGCAGCCTCGTGCCTGCCGTACTTCTTGGACTCTCGTAGTCCGTGCGGGGTCGGACGGGCCGGCGATCGGCGGCGGAGAAGTGGGCTGGATGGCGTCGACCACGGCGGCGCGCAACCCTTTCTCGTCGACGGCGGTCGATGGTGACATCATCGTCGGCGTCGTCCTTGGAGCGAAGCGGCTTGCTCGAACAGGACCGATGGGCGGCAGGTATTTGGCCTGGGCCTGTTGCGCCGGATGAAGAGGTGCGCGGCGGAACTTGATCGCCTGTTTGAATGTTTTACGGCGTGGCCTTTCTGCGTTGAGTTGAGATCAGAGAAGTTCGGCGGCGAGGCGCAAGATGCGCTATCAACATATGGATCAGGCTAGCGTATGTGCCTGCCCCAGCAACCGCACCCCGGTTAAAAGCGGATGTTCAACAGCCGTCTCGACACACGCCACTAGCCGACGATCGTTCATCCCATCCAGTTTGCCAGGTCCCCGGCGAACCGGCCCGATTTTTAGAAGCAATGCCGCACCCAGCGTGCGTATGCAGCCATCGTCCTCATCCCCATACGCCTCGTCCACCTCTGTCGTGCGTGCGCAGCTTGCCCTTGTAGCGGCTGCGCTCGGCCCTGGCCTGACGCCTCGTTGGCGGTCCGTTCCGGGTCCCGGCAGTCGGGCTTCGTCTTCTTCTTGTCGTCGTCGGCATGCTGCGGCGGTGCATCGTGTCCGTGAGGCGGTGCTTCTTGCCCTTGCCCTCGTGGTGGGCCTTGTGGTGCTTGCGGCTGCGCGACAGGTCAGCGAGAACGTCGTCGTCGTCGTTGTCATCGTCCTCGTCAGCGTCGGCGTCCTCGGCGTCGGCAGCGACAGCGTCCTGGGAAAAGGATAGCGGGGGTTGCATGGCCGTAGCAGCAGTGATAGAAGAGACGCATCGGGCGTGTGGGCAGGTGGTGCCTCAGCTGTCAGTTTCTAGAAACTGGGTATTCAAGCAAGGTGCAGCTAGAAGGTCAGCTGTGGCGATGCAGGAAACAGGGTGCAGAAATTTGAGTTGGGAGGCAGAGCGTGAAATGCCTCAATATTTTCCAGCATCTCCGCAAATGTTGAAGATCCATCATCGCCGACAGACTGACTGGTGATGAGCAGCCGTGTAAACGCAGCCGAACAGGCCCGAGTGCATAAGATGCTAACAATTGATACACTCAGCAAGGGTACCTCATCGCCGTCGAAGCCTTGCATCGCGGTGTTCGCGCTCATCTATGACGGGGTGCCGAACTGGACCAGGACCGACGGCGTGGTGCGGATGACCGTTCGCGGAAAACACCAGTGATCGATGGTGCCGCTGTGGAAGGCGAGCAGGCAACTGTCGTCCGGTGTGCGTCAAACGAAATAGGTGGCAGCCTGCGAGCAATGCACGCACAGCGATTCCGAAAAGTTGCTCTTACGCAGCGACATGCAGACCTGCAGTGGCCAGCTGATCGACAACGCGCGGAAGGATGCCGCGGTTTCTCCGCGTAGAGTTGGCACGCACGGCCGCTTGACCCACCTCCGCAGGCACATGTCTGGCGCGAAGGTGCCCTTGCACCAGCTGACACGGCCTTGGCCTTCACGCAGTCCTTGCGGTCCTTCAGGTCCCGGCAGTCAGCCTTCTTGTCATCATCATCGTCGTCGTGCTTCTTGGGCTTCTTGTGGCTCTTCTTGGCCACCTCGGGCTGCGCAGCGTCGTCGTCCTCGTCAGCGTCCTTGTCAGCGTCGAACTGCTCGCGCTGCTCCGGCTGCAGGCGCTGGGTGATCGCCGTCTTCTGGAAAGCCGTCGGGGTCGGGCTTGGTATCGGGCTCGTCGCGTCGCTGTTCTACGTGCTCAGCTGGCCGCAGTCTACATCGTGACATGGTCGGGCGGCAACTATGATTGAGGACTTGAGCGGCCCTCATAGAGGAACCACTGGAAATCGGTGAACAGGGCTTGGGGATGGAAAGCCTGATGGGGCAGGCGTCGTCCGAAGCCGCTGCGGCGTTCGGCGATCCGACCGTCTATATGGAAAAATATCTCGGCAACCCGCGCCACAACGTCTCAGCGCGCTCGTGCACGGCAAGGGCAAGCATCCATCCAGCGTAGCCACGATTGCTCGCTACTCAGCCCTAGCATGCAGCAGCACGAGCCCCCGGGCACTACGGCAGCGAACCACCGCCACCATGGCAGCACCGGTCGCGTCATATTTGCTCGCGCTCGAGCCGCGCACGACATGGTTGGGGCTGTTCATCGTTCAGCATTTCGACCCGGTCGTCATTCGTCGTCATCGTGCAAATCCTTTGGTCGTGCCGGGCTCACGCTTCCAGCGCGGCAAATCCTTCGGCGATCGTCACCGGCGCCGCGGCTGTAAAGGGCGTCGAACACCATGGCGGGCAGGTACTTGGCGGGTCCTATCAGTGCGACATCAGGGGCGTTGAACAGGGTGGGTCTGAGGTCGCCTCTCGGTGGGTGCGGTCATGGTCTGGGCCCGACATAGTTCCATCGGGGGTGCGACACGGGTGGGGGCGCAGTGCGGCGGGGCGAGCTGCAGGCTGATTATGCCGACAAAATCAAAAACAGCATCAGCAGGTTTTTGGAGGCTTGTAAGAACGGTACGGACAAGCCTCTGCAACCCGACAGCCCCCCCAAGGCAGCCTCCCCCCCCTCACCTCGTCCAGGCACATGTCGGGCGCGAAGCTCGCCTTGCACCAGCTGCACACGGCCCTGGCCCTCACGCAGTCCTTGCGGTCCTTCAGGTCCCGCAGTCGGCCTTCTTGTCGCCGCCCTTGCCCTTCTTGGCAAGCTCGGCCTGTGAGGAGCAACCTCCGCTGAGATGGCTGAAGGCTTCGGCGTGCAGGGAGGAACTGGACGCCAGGTACATGCCTGGGTCCGTTGGGTAACATGGGTGACTGATACGGGAACAAGGCCACGTGCGGGGTTACGTTCCAGGTCATGCTGCATGCAGGGAGGTCGAGGCGCACGGCAGCGGCCGCCAGCGCATGGCAGGGCGCGCAGAAGCGGAGGCACACGAGGGGCGCTGACCGGCAAGATGGGGCGGCGGCGGCGCTGTGCGACAGGTGCCCGGCCGCGGCGGCTCGCGCGGCGCACCTCGCTGTAGCAGGCGGAGGAGAAGCTGCTCTCGCACCAGGTGCAGCCATCCTTGCTGCGAAAGTAACCAGGGGGGGTGCAGCAGTGGGCACGAGGTGTGGGGCCACGTTCCCATGGTTTGCGCGTCACTGCACGCCGCGCACATGCGCCAGGTGTGCGCCAGCGGCGATGACTCGGGCGTGCGGCGCAAACGGTCGGATCGGCGTGCAGGGCCGGTGCCCGCAGTGATAATGCAATTGTCGCACCTGTCCTTGCAGGAGTGCTTGTCCTTGAGCATGGAACAGCCTGGGCCGGGCGCCGGGGCCGCCCCAGGGCGAGGTTCGGCGGCGTGCGCCGATGCCGCGAACGACAGGCACGCTGTCGCGCGCGCCTCACCGTCGAATTTCCTTTGTTCATCATGCCCTCGGTGGTCCGGGGGCATTGCTGGCACCTCGCCTGCGAGTTCGGCTTCTGGATCACCGCGTGGAGATGCGCGCCGCAGACTGGAGCGGGAAATTGTTTCGGAACTACTCGCAGCAAATGAACTATGGGGATATTAGAGAAACGGCCGGGCAGTGGGTACCTCAGGAAGAGCGCATCGGGCCAGTCCATGACGGGCAACAGCGTTGGCTCAATAACCAGCGAATCCGCGGGATCAAACCCATTGCATTTTACCTGGGTCTCGATCGCATATTGATCGGATGGAAAGGCACCGGCTTCCATGATGATCTTATAACGCTCCTTAGTCGGACGCGGCAAAAGCGTGCATTAGTCATGGCTGGCTTGCAGGTAAGGGTATTCATCGCACCTTCATCACTTAGGAAGCACTTTTGTGGCCGATTGGCGTGCCTTGCGATATAAATCCAGCGCTGGCGCGTATCCGAGCGCCCGCCGCGTGCCGCCGCTCGCCGCCGCGGCCCCGCCCACGCCGCCGCTCGCGTCTGGTGCCGCCGCGCGGCCGCGCACGCCCTCGCGCTGCTGCGACAGCGCGCAGACGGCGTGAGTATGCTCTTCTCCGATCGCGCCGATGCGGGGCGGCGACTAGGCGGCGCGCTGGCGGCGCGCGATCCGCCGGTTCGCGACCCTTTGGTCATCGCGCTGCCTCGTGGCGGCGTGCCCGTCGGCGACGCGGTCGCGCGGATACTCGGCGCACAGCTGGAGGTGCGCCCGCCGCGCCGCCGCGCCGCCGCGCCCTTGTACTGCCCCCGTACATCTGCCCTCGACCCTTGCCCACCGCCAGCGCCTTGGTCAACGCTGCCGCGGCCCAGATCACATATGACGCCTCGATCGGCCGACACCTTGTTCGCGTTAATCAATGCACCCCGCCCTTGCACGTATTTTCAGGTCCTTGTTGTGCGAAAAATCGGGGGTTTCGGTACGAACCATTCAACGCGATCGGGCTCGGCGGTACGTCACCATCGGTTTGGATCAGGCGCGGTGGCCATGGTGGGCGGTGCGAAGAACCTGCTCATCACCAATCCGCGCGACATGCGCACGGGCAAGGAGCATGACGCGCATGCCGAGCATCATTTTCTCGGCAGGCTGGAAGTTGGCGGCGCTCGCCCTGGCCTGCGCGCTACTTTTAACCGCATTTCTCGTCGCACTGCTCGAACGTCTTGCTGCCCCCTATGGCGATGACGCTGGCGCGACCGGGCCCACCTCCGTGACGAGCGTGCGGTCTGCGCTTCGACAGGATCGGTTGCGTACGATCAGCGTCGCTACTGCGGGCACGATGGCATTTGCCGTCGTCACGTCGGGGATCGCCGCGCTGGGGCTTTTGACTGGCGACGCCGAAGCGGCAAGCTTGCTCTGGAGTTGGTGGCGCGACGCAGAGCGTGGACGAGGTTGTGCGGCGAGGACCCGCGGAGCTCGAGAGGAGGCGAGGGCTGCGCCTGCCGTTGGTCGAGAGGGCGGGGTGCATAACCGCAGGTAGATCAGCAGCAAAGGAAGCGAACGGAGGGGAAACGAATCACGGAGGGAAGCCAGGGCTTCGTGGAGCAGGTTGGTGGCGGTTTGGTACTTGATGCCCATGACGGTCGCGATTTCGTCGTTGCTCATGTTTTCAAAGTACCTGAGGTAGATCGCCTCTTTTTGGCGCTTGGGTAGCTGGTTGACGTAGCGATTGATGAGCCGGACCCCGGGCGGCTTCGGCTCTTTTCGATCACAGCGCTGCTCCATTGAACCCCCGTCCACCATTGCTCTCACTCCGCCCCTGACCAGGGTGGAGGCGTACCGCCGGGCCGCCCCCTGCCGCGGCTGCTCGACAGGACCATCGTGGTGCGCGCCCCGGCCCCCCGCAGTGCCTGCGAGACTTCTGCACTCACCGCCCGCGTGCACACCCGCCCTTGGTGCCAATCCGATCAGCTCGATGCGAATGCCCTTGTGCTGGCCCCTTCGCGCCCACGCTTCTTCGCTGTAGCCGCGGATATAGCCTTCGCGCTGGAGAACATCGAGAACGCGGACACGCAGCGTCGAAGCCGGCGTCAGGACGCTGTCCTTCTTCGCCTGCTGGCCGTTGCGGATGCGGGTGAGCATATCACCCAGGGGATCGGTCATTGCCATCTTGTCAGTCCCTTACCAGCTCGACTTCACAACACGCCCTCGTGAGCAGGCGCGTGCACAGCGAGGTATACCCCAGCAACACAATTCTCATCGATGCCACTCAGGCACGAAAACTCGTAACGCCCACCTACTACCATACTGCTGACTCTTGTCCCTTTGGCCAGTAACCGCTGCAAGTTGCCACCACCGCCCCCAACCGCCGCCAACCACCACCAACCGCCTCCAACTGCCACCAACCGCCACCAACCGGCGCCAACCGCCACCAACCGCCGCCAACCGCCGTCAACCGCCAGGTCGTCGACGACGGCCTTGCCACCGGCCTCACCGCCGAGGCCGCCTGCCGCGCGCTGCGCGCCGCCGGCGCCGCGCACCTCCTGCTCGCCGCGCCGATGGCGAGCCCGTCCACCGTGCGACGGCTGCAGGGGGACGGCGCGATTGTGGATGAGGTGGTGGTGCTGGCGCAGCCGCCCTCATTCCGGGCGGTCGGGCAGGTGCGCGGCGGCTGCCCGGCTGACCTTGTAGTCTGACCCTTGGGGCAGCTTGCTGAGGTGTTGAGCGCGAGCTGCCGGGCCAGCTGCGCGCGGGGGTGCCCATCGCCTGCAAGGTGAGCGCGAGGAGGCCCGAGGTGATCTGCTCGCCCGCCGCGACGACGACGTCATATTCGGCGGGGTCGTAGCGGGGGTTCGCCTCGCGGCAGAAATTGACCAGTCGGTCGGTCTCGCCTGCCATCGCCGGTCGAGCCGCCGCCGGGCATGTCGGGTACTATCGGCTCGTCTGACGCTCGCTGATCTTCAAATCGACCTCGATCTCGTCACCCCAATCGTCGTCGTCCCAACCGGTGATGTCGCCCATTTCCAGCGATGCGAGGTCTCGCATCCTGGAGGACCAGCGCCGCCGCCCCCCCACCGCGCCCCCGCCGCCGCCGCCGCCAGCAGCACCAGCGCCCCACGGCCCCGCCCCCGCGCCCGGCGGAGCCGCCGGCCCCGGCCGGCATGCAGGGCGCGCTGGAGCCCGATAAGCGGCGACAGGTGGCGCGTCGAGGCGACCTGAAGTGGGGCTTTTAGTCGTGCAGCTTGAGCCGGCCCGAAAAATGAAGTCGTGCGGGGCTTGCTGCCCGAGCCGGCCAACGTGCTGATGATGGCCGCCGGCGGTGGGGCTGATGGGG
>NNCB01001265.1:0-11488 GCA_002317545.1 Scenedesmus quadricauda | reverse complement strand
GTGAGTGGGGTTCGGTGCAGGTCATCCGCCGCAGCGCCGAGCATCTGTCCGGTCTTATCGATGGCCTGCTCGATATTTCCAAGATCGAGGCCGGGCGGCTCCTGGTCTACCCGGCCTTCAGCAGGACCGCCCTGAGCCACCCGACCTCCCCCCTCCGGCCACGAACCCCTCCCCACTGCAGCCGCGGACGCGACGCGCCAAACAGCCAGCCGACCAGCCATGTGATCTTCAGAGCTCTCCGGAATGCGCGAACGCCCGCATGATGTCCCCAGCCACAGGTCGACCTCCACGACGCACTCCGCCCTGTCCAGCGCAACAGTCGCGCTCCAGCCGCGTCAAAGCGAAGCGCGGTGACGCCGCTGTGGTTGTACCTGGACGGAGGTAGGAGATTACGTACACGGTGGGGGTGGGTTTCACGAGAGGATCGCAAGCGTTCTGAGGAGAGAACGCTGGCCGGGGAGAGCGGCCCGGCAGTCCGCGACGCCACTACTTCCGCAACCGCTCCAACACCCCATCCAGCGCATCGAGGTTGGCGTAGTGGATGACCAGCCGTCCCTTGCCGCCGCGACCATGCGCAATGGCGCACCGTCGCGGGCGCTCTGGAGGAGGCCGTGCCTGCGGCGTGCGGCTGCCGCCACCCCCGCCTCCCGCCCCCGCACCTCGCCACGGCGTCCGCCACCCCGGTGCATCATACGACGCGATCACGGGGCCGCCCTCATGGCCCGGCGGCAGGCCGTGGCGCGCGGTGGTGTCATGTACTCCAGGCGGAATGCGAAGTCGTCGGCCGTCAGGTTGTGGCATCTGGCGGGCCGTTCGACGGCGAGGGTGTCCGGCAAGAAGGCGGGCAGGGTCGGAGGGATGGCGAAAGGATGCACGACAGACATCCAAGGGCGATAAAGGCACGCGTAATCCTGCTGCAGCCGCTGGCGCTGCTGGCCGCAACTCAAGCACGGGCACGCTTCTGCGCAGCTTCAGCACGGCCCCCTCGCCGACGTGATCGCTTGATGGGCGTTTCTTGCCGGTGGGCAGCACGCTCGTCACCATGGGCCCCAACTGCTTTGAGGACGCTCCTTGGGGTCGGAGTGCTGCACGCGGCAGGGTGCAAGGAGCAGGCAGCGTAGACGAGGTGCACGCAGCGCAACACGCGCGAGAGAACACAGCCATCATGATAAAGGCATGCGTGCGTTCGCCGAGGCAATCAGTTCGGTCGGGGCACGCGGCCCGCGGCAATATCGCACGTCCCGGTGTCTACATATCCTGCGGACCGCAACCGCGGGCCAGACCCGCCCACGCCCGGCGCGATGCCGCGGACGGCGCAGGCGTGCGCATTCGGTGGCAGACATCAAGCCGCCACAAGAAGCGGGACCACCTCCTCGTCGCCGTCGGCGGCGGATGCGACGTTGAAGGTGATCGCTGATCCAGGTGACGCGGACATCGCCACATCGGTCTGCGAAACCTGCGCAGATCGGGTGGCCCCTCGCTTCTGTCAGCACGGCAGCGAATGTCCGCAAATCGGGGATGAGGCAGAGCTAGCGGCACAGGGCGGAGCCTCGCCGGGTGGCAGGAAGCCGAGCGCAAGGCGCCGCCGCCGCGCCTGCGTCGATCTAGGAGGGGCGCACGATGCGGAGCCAGGGCGCGGCGGCGTGGCGCCGTGGCGGCGAAGCAGTACACGCGCGAAGCGATGCAACTGCTGGATATCGCGATCAGGACCGCGCCAAGCCAGGCCGCCTTGGTCAGCATGCAGCTGGCGAACAGGGAGCTGCCGCCCCGAGCCGCCGACAGGGCGGACTGTGGAAATTGCGATAGTCGCTGTTCGCTGCTAACGGCACGTGCAACGCGCACGCTGCCTGCGACGGCTCCGCGGGCTGTGTGGACGATGGTTCGTCAGCGACGCGCGGACCTGCAGCAGATGACCGAACCCTGATAGCACGGCAGCCGCACGTGCAGCGCAGTGGGCGCATGTGAGGACACGCCCCTGCCGACCCGCAACCCCGACTCCATTTACAGCGGCGGCGCAGCGGGCATGCTGGCGTCGACACACCCCTGCTGACAATAGGGCCAAGCATCGGCAGGGCTGTTGCGTGGCAGCCCCAGGTGCCTGGCGTTTGAGTCGTCGCCGCACACCTGCAGGCGCGGCACGCGGCTGCCGCCGCCCAGCAGCTCCACGGCGTCGATGTCTGAGGGCTTAAGGTTGTTGCGCTCCAGCAGGCGCTGTACCGGCTCCGCCGCGTGCGCCCAGAAGCCGCCCTGCAGGGTACTTTCGGTGGCCTCGGGCATGGGTAAGCCTTCTTTGATTCGTACCATTGACGCCGCATCCTCAGGGCGCGCTTTTCTTATTTTCATGCGTAAACACAATCTTGGGTCCTTTGAGTTGATTCAGAATAGCCCGCAGCAAACTGTCCGCGACCTCACTCCCACAGGCTTGAACACACCGCACGGGCATGAACAGCCAACAGCGCCCAGCACGCCCGCGCAAGCGAGCGTGGCATTAGCACACCCTGCACACAACACAGCAATGCGCGACACAAGACACATGCCGCACCCTGCCGGCGCCCCGCACACTGGTACAAGCTGCTCCGCCCTGCAACACCCCCCCCCCACGCACGGATCCGCGATGCGCTGGTCAATCGCCCAACGAGTCGCATCGGTAACATCGTCCTGCATCGCCAAGCCCCACTGGCGTGCACCCGCACGCTGGAAAGCCATCCCGTAACCGGAAGATCCACGAAAATTGATCCTGAGAACTGCGTAGCCAGCGGCTGCAAGCAACTGCTTCCACGATGAAGGGCGTCGCTGTTGGCGACCAGGAGCGCAAACTGGCCGCCTCGGGGCAGGTTGGGGGAGGTGGAGCTTGGCGCGCGTGTGTGTGTAGTGCGGGCGGGTAGCGGCGATGTTCGGGGGCAAGCATTGAAATTGTGTTGGGAGGTGGATGTGTAGACAGGTTGGTTTGAAGGGGTTTGTCAGCGCATATGTGTGTGTTGGGAGGTGGAACATTCTGGGACTGTATGTGTATGTGTGTGTTTGTGTGTGCACATGCGCGTGCGTGCGCATGTGTATGTGTGTGTAGACTTACACACACACACACGCATGCACATTTACACGGCTGCCGGCTGCACAGGAGTGGCGCTGGCACTTATCTTGGAGACCAGCGGGGTGTGGTGCCCTCAACGCTGAATCCTGCTGCTGGGGCCTCATCTGGCGCCCGTGCTCGGCATTGCCTGGCGCCCTGGAAATCGGTTCGAACGCATGGCGTGGACGCGCGACATCACCTGGCATTGAGCGACCCACGCCGGCAGGTCTCCTGGCGCGGGTCAGGGCTCGATGCACGCCTTCCACCCCAGGCTGATCCGCCGGCGCTGCATCGATCGCGTGAGCGCGCTTACAGTTGCAGGGACAGCCTCGGCTTTCAGGGTTCAGGACGAACCCCTTCACCGCGTTCCCATATTAAGCCCTTTCGGGCACCAGGCGCAGGTGGGCCAAGCCCGCCCCACTCCCACACCTGACATCACCCAGGCCAAACTTCTCGTTGAACTTCACGGCAAAGTGCTCCGTGGCGCATGTCTAGGGGTTGGAGACCATAGTCAGCCTCAAAGACCGAATCAGAACCTAGCTTACCATTAGACGACGGGGCAATGAGGCGGTCGCAATATGATTGCGGATGCTGCTGTCACAACCGCAGCGCGGCTGGCCCGATCGACGTCCGCTTGCCCTGCCGCATCGCCGCTGCATCGCGCCAATCGGGCCGCGGCGGCAGCTGAGGGCGGGCGCGGGTGGACTCGACGATGCATCATGTCGCACCTCGAACTGGTGATCGGCTTAGGCTTGCTGCTGCCGGGCTCCTTGGCGCTGCGTGCGGGCGCAGAGCGGGCGTGCAGAGGGTCCAGTGGCGCTTGCGGCACATGACGGCAACCCACAACTGAATGTCTGCTGAAGGCGACGACTATTCCGAGGAACATACCGCCCAGGCCTCCAGGCACATGCTGTTTGCTGCCCTATTCATGCAGTGCCGCCCACGGCCTTGGGGTTTGCTGCGTTCTGAGGGTTCAGGCGATGCAGGAGGCGGGCCCCTCTTGTCACCTGTAGGTCGAGACGTGATATAGCGCACATCATATTGCGAAACCTGCATATAAATCACCCTCGCGCACGCGATAGAGCAAGATGCCGCCGCAGGTTCCAGCGATACCGGGATGCGAGCTCAGCACCGCAAAATAGGCGTAGGCTCCAGGATAGCTGGCATCGACCGGATTGTTCAACCAGCCATGGCCGCACTTTGTGGTGCGGCCGCCTGCAACACGACCAACGCATGACGCATGCCGACATTGCGGCGAAGGGGCACGGCCCGAGGCGCCGCCCACGCTCCCGACCGCCGAAACGTCGCGGGCTCATCCTGACGGCCAACCAGGCCCCGCTATTGTACGAAAAAACAAGCCAACCTCCGCACCACCCTGGCCCCCGTCCGACCTGCCTCGTGCCGGCCCTTGTCCAACCACTGCGCCCGTGCCCGACGCCTCGCAGCCTGGGCGCTGCGCCCGAACCGCCCAGCTGAAGGCCCATGTGCCCGTGCAATCGCGCGCGCGCGCACGGGACGCACCTTCGCTCCTGGGCCGAAGGTCCCGGTCAATGCCGGAGTGCAGCGTAGCGGCGACCCGCCGTATACAGGGCCAACACATTCAGGCCCCGGTCCGGGAGTCTTCGGCGCCTGGGCCACAGCGCAGCACCGGACCGAGTTGGCATAGCGTCTGAGTGTCGCCATCGACCCCGCGAACCAGCTGGTTCGCGGCGGACGGTCGTGCCTGATCTGCCGAGTCTGTAAGAACAGGCTCTCACCTGCCCGGCGGAAACGGCAGCCCTGGTGCTCACTTGCCCTGCGCGATGCCAAACCGGCCGGACAGCGTCAGCGTCCACTATGGGCACACCCGCGTGCGCCCGAGATCTGCTGCGCGTAATCGGCACGCCGGCCGAAAGAAGTTGTGAACGGAAAGGCGCACCGGTGGGCGCATTGGGACAGCAGCTAAGGGGTTGGCGTGTGGAGGAAGGGGTCTGGTTAGCGAAATACGCGCAGCTTTCCGGGTACGTTGTTTCCAGGGTGCAATAAGTATATGCTTCCGCAAACACGACCGATATGTGCTCAAACGGCGCGCTATCAGCGAGATGTTTACGCGTACCGCTTGAAAAACATGCTTGAAAACCTAGCATGCGCTGGCCAGGCCACCGGAGTACTGCATCACTGGTAGAGGCCAGCATGCCACCCTGCCCTTCCGCCAGCCTATCACCACAGCTCTATGACAAGGACGCGGTCGACCCATTGGCTTTGCCATGGAAGTCTGGCGCTCTGGATGTCCACGAGCTCGTACGGGAGAGGCTTATCCGCCGTTTTTGGTAACCGCCTCGACGTCTGATGATGTGGTCGGGCCAGGACATGCGCGCAAACTCGTGGCGAAGCTGAAGGATGCCGGTGCGGAGGCCCTTTATCTCGAGGAACCGAAAGGGGGGCATATGGTCAGCAATCCGTTGACCCAGCCCGACCTGATGGCCGATCGCATGGCCTTCCTGATAAATCGGCTCATGGTGAGCGACAGCAAAGATGTTGGCAATGAGCGAGCCCTGGCACCCCCAGGAACGCTCATACGGCTGCCTCGACGGCAGCATGTCGAGCACGCGCGTTCGGGGACGTCGACATAATTGGCCTGATAAGGGAGCTGTACTGAACGATGGATTATGTGGGCGTCTGAAGCAGTCGACCCTGATCACGCAAGAAACCACGGCGTGATCGCGGTGTTTGGCACACCCATCTTGGCGAACGAGTCCACTGCGGCGTTAAGTCGAGTTTCATCTACGGCCTTGCAGGTTATCTCATAAAGGTTTCCAAGGCCTCCGCCGGCTAGAACCTCCCACAAATCAGCGGGCTTGCTCGATGTCGTATTTGTTCCAAAGACGCTAGCTTCGACGCCTGCCAGCGATAGATACGTCAGCATTAACCTCTGCATCATAGATAGGCAGGTTAAACCGGTGAGGGGGTGAAGCTGGTGAGCGGGTAGATGCACACACGCAGTTTCCTGCTATGTCCATGGCTTGCTGTCCTACCACTGGTACATGAAGCAATGTCCGGCGGGAAAGATAGGTAGCATCATTAGCTGAGGAGCCGCTGCAGCAGCAGCAGCATCACAGAGCAGCAACATCAGCAGCCGAGGTTAACCGCAGGAACAGGGTTTACCGTAGCAACTACAGGTACACGCGCCGCTTCACAGATTGAAGACCTGTAGTTACCTTTCCGATAATATGCCCGATGCACTATGTTGGTACCATTGTCTCAGCACAAACTTGCTTTGAAGTTGATGTCTGGTCTTTACAATGCCATATTATGCATCAAGTAGCGCATCATTGTATAGGCTTGGTGCCGGTCTGATGCTGGGTACCGTAAGTTATGCCAAGAAGAAAGATTCGCGGTCACACGAGGTGCCGTTGAATTGGCGGCGGCCTCGACACAAGGACGGTTGCTGCACAGCAGCCACATGCCTAGATGCCGACAACGGCCGTGCTTTTGGGAATGAACAAAGGCAGTAAGGTGGGTGAGGTCCAGACGAAAGAATGGCAGAATTTGATCGCATCTTCGGATGCAATCTAGGGAAGCCCCGCTGCAGAGATGTAGCGGGGCTTACCGCATGAACTCCCCGAGAACTGAGGGCAATGGCCCGAAGGCCTTGGACGAATGCGCTCATGTCGAGTCTGCGAAGTGAGAGACCGATCGAAAGCGCTCAATTTGACCAATCGGGAGATTTCGGACAAAAAGAGAACAAATGTCCACGAGCCCGCCACGACGTAGCCGCAAGATCGGCCGAAATGAGCGCTGTCCCTGGTGATCACACGCTGATTTGAAAAAATGCTTGAGGTACCTTGGCAGAACGACCAAGCTACCTCGAATGTTGGCGGGGAAGCAATGGGGATCCTCTATACTCTGCGGGAGGGAATACAAAATTTCACAGGAGCGACGCATTTTGTTTGACAGTTGCGCCGCCCACCCTAAACGCGGCGCGGGCAACGCGGTGCGCCACATGCGATGAGTGGCGCTGCATGCACAAGGAGGAGCGCCGTCCTGCAACGAAGTCGCGCAGCACCAGAGCGAAGCAGATGGGGGCCCACCCCAGCCCAAGGCTTGGGGCCGACATGCGACAGGACGGGCCAACAGAGGAGCTAGTGTGTCAAGGTTTGCGTTTGCAGGCGTTGAATCGAGTGGGAATCAGAGGCGCATCGTCAATTCCTGTCTGCGATCCGTCGACTAGCCGATGGCGGCACGGACGACCAGCCCTCGTTATCGTCGTCCGGTGGGCTCGGCGATCCAGGAGTTGATGGCGGTGCCGACGACGCGGATCTTACCGATGGTGTCCTCGAACAGGCTGCGCCGACGCGCTCGAGACGCCGCCGATGTCGTGCGTGAAGCAGATGCAGGTGGCGTCGAGGTCGCAGGCGGTGCGATGTCCTTGTATTGAGGAGATCGAAGGCGAGACGACCTGCCCGAGATCAAGCCATCCGTTTCGGATGACCTTTGGCGTACACGACGTACGCACCCTCCGTATCTGCGGATGTCAGGCAAGCAGGCATGACGCGCGTTGACGGTCATTCGAGTCGATGCAGGGTCGATAAATCGAGGGCAAGCCGAAGCAGCGTGAAGATCATCTTGTATGCTGGTGCGCAGGCAGGCAAGCGCATGTGTGCATCAATGCAGGCAAGCAGAGAGGCAGGCAGGCAGGCAGGCAGGCAGGCAGGCAGGCAGGCAGGCAGGCAGGAGGTAGGCAGGCAGGAGGCGGCAGGCTGTCCGAATCAAAGTTTTTCAAGGAAAAACAGCGTGCCGCACCTCAAAGAGGACGATGTCTCCGTGCGAGTTGCCCCGCGAGCACGATGCTGTCGGTCACCGGATAATAGCCGCTGATGTCGGTGCGCAGCCGCGCATAGGGCGAGAAACGCCCAGCGAGCGAACCTTCGGGCTGGATCAGCGAGGTGATGCGAAACCCCTTGGTCGGATCGAGAAGGCTGTCGGTACGGTCCATCCCGACCTGTCCGGTCAGGCCGAGGATCGTATAGAAATCACAGTCGGTGAAGGTCTGCCCGTTGGTGGGGTCAGTGATGAACTGGCCGAAGCAGTCCTCGTGGGAAGGTGCCCTGGGGAGGCGTGAGTCATGAGCGTGTGGAGGGAGGGTCGGTGGGCCCTTTGGCAAAGGCAGAGGCGGAACGCGACGGCATGCAGAGCCTGCAGCAACCCCAAGGGTCGAGCCAAGGCGGCTCAATCAGCTGGGTGCCATTGGGGCACTTGGAAAGGGCTACACGATGTGAGTGCTTTTGTTGCCGATAGGCCGTCGACCTTGCGAGTTGACCATGGTGACGGTGAAATTCAGGGTGGTGGGGCAGGCGGTGCAGTTCGCGCCGCCCTGGGTCAAGCCGGGGCTGTACGTGCCCGACGCGCAGAGGCTGCACGACGAGTTGGAGAGCGAGCCGAGGGCGATCTTGCCGTCGGCGGTGCCGGTGCCGAAGCCGGGGCGGCACGTGTCGCAGTCGGTCTGGGCAACGGCGGCCATCGTAATGGTGGTGGAGGTGCCCGCGGGGCACTGGCTGCAGGAGCCGTTGCCGATGAAGCCCTTGTAGAAGCCGCGCAGGCAGGGCTCGATGGAGGCGGAGGAGCCAAACAGGTGGTAGCCAAAGTCGATCTTGCAGTCGCTGGCGGCGTCAGAGCCCAGCTCGCCACTGGTGGCGTTGGCGCTGTTGGTGGTGTTGAAGCCGTCGCCGCAGTAGGTGCAGGGGTCTGGTTGTCGCCGGGGTTGTAGTAGCCGTACGCGCCTGGTTGACGGCACCGTTGTCGTAGCCATAGCCGGCGTTGGTGAGGCACTGGGAAGCACGGGTCGAGGCGGTCTGCAGGGGTGTTTGGTGGGTGCCGATTGGGGAGAGGGGCAGCAGCAGTCAGGAAAGGCGGGGTGTGCATTGATCACCGCAACCAACCCTGGACACTCCCAAGCAGGGTGAGAAGCAGCGCGCTTTTGGCCGCTTTCGGTCGAACCTAGACGTTCCCGCCCCCAAAACGAAAAAGGCGCCCTGGTTGCCGTGGGTGTTCTCGAGGCACCAGGGCCTTCAGCGCTTCGAGATCGATCGAGAATTTCTTCCGGATGATCGTCTTGTCGGGCGTCGCGAAGCTCCAGTTCGTGTCGCAGAAGGCGACGCCGATGGTTTTCGTTCCGACGTCGAGACCCGCGAGGCGGCCACCATTCGGGAAATGGGCGGCGAAGTCGGGGGCGGCGGTGGTGATCATGCGCCGCCCTTATCGCCTAAAATCGCCATGCTGAACCTGTTTCGGCATCGATGGCCCGATTTGGACCCGGCCCGTTGGTCCGCCGGCGCCCAGCCGTAGCCGGGCGCGCCAAACCAGCATCCGGGCCGGTGGCCTTGGTGACGTTGGCGAGGTGGTGAGATTGTTGCCGCAAGCCGTGCTGGTACGGCGGTGGACCCGTCTTGGAGACCTCGCCGACGCGGTTCGAGTCCTGGGCGCACTCGGTGGCATCGGTGGTGCCAGCAGTGGGGGCGGACGCGAACTGGTAGCCGGGGAGCAGCACTGCAGGACGGGAGTTGGGTGTGGCAACGCATAGGTGTGTCAGGGACAAGGTCGCAGGCGCCGACCGCATCGCTATCACCAGCTGCGCGTCGAATGGACCGCGGGGCCAAAGGAACCAACGGCCAACACCCCGGTCTTGCCCGCCCGGAGCCCGACCCCCCAAAGCCCGCATAATGCCGGAGGCACGCACCTGCTGCGAGCTGGGTCGAGCAGTATCCCACCTCGCCGGCGACGGTCGGTCACGCCGGGCGCACGAGTGCAGCCGGTTGCCCGCAAAGGTCTGTAGGTGCCGCGGGCGCAGGCCACGGCCTTGCCGCGCAGGTAGTAGGAGCCGATGGCGCCTGGCAGTCCTGGGTCGAGTTGGAGTTGGTGCCAAGTGTGGTCAGGTCGCCGGGGCACCTGGTGCACTTGCGGGTGTTGTAGCCGGGGTTATCTGGTCGCGGGTGGGTTGAGGAAAGGGAGTGCGCGGAGCAGGTGTCAGCGGCTGCGGCGCAAAGGGTGTGCAAGCTCAGGCCTGAACACTGATGCTGAGCTCGGTGTGCCTGCAGTTGCGCTCCCCAGGGCTCCAGCAACGTCGCTCAAGCAACCTGCCACCATCTGCTCGATCTGCATGTGTGAATCACCATGCAGGCCGGTATGGACCCAAGGAGTTCAAAGCCCCATATGCACTCACAGAAGCCGGCGTCGCCGGCGGCGGAGGTGTCGCTCGTCCCCCAGCCGAAGCCGGGCTTGACGACGCACTCGCGGTCGGACTTGGCGAACTGCGTGGTGGTGATCTTGTTGGCGCCGCAGGCCGCGAAGGCCGTGGAGGACTCGGCGGTGATCTTGGCGCCGGGGCGACATTGTTGTAATCACAGCGGATGCGGTGAAGCTGGTCTGACCGCTCACGGCGGTGTTCTCGGTAGGATCGTACGGGCGAGTCGGCGAGCACATGGCCGGCGAAATCGCCGATATCCAGGGCGGAGATGGTTTCGGCGACATCCTGGGCGATGAAGCCGTAATGGGTGCGCCGCCCGGCTGCCCTTGCGTTGTGTCGCATTTGCAACGCAGTGCCCTGGACAAATGCACGCTGCAGCTATTTGGACCCATTATCAGCCACAGCTTCGACGATTGCGCCCGCTTCCTGTTGCCCGATCCCGACGCCGACAAGCTGGTTGTCGGCAATTTCTGCTCGATCGGCTCGGGCGCGGCCTTCATCATGGCGGGCAATCAGGGACACCGGTCGACAGGGGGCGAGCGAGCCATCCCGTTGCCATTACTAAGTCAGGTCAAGATACACGGTATGTGCATAGCCCTGCAGATCGTCCCCTGCATCCTGGGCCAGCATATGCGCGCTGCACCCAGTTGGTGACAGTGCCGCGGAGAATTGGTAGCGGCAAGCAGTGCAATGCTTCACTGAGCGGTCGCAGTCGGCGCTGGTGGGTGCCTGCAGCAGCTGGCGACCAGAGGGCTCCTCGATTGCGCGGCTGGCGCTGGCGGCGCCAAGCACTCTGCCAAGAGCAGCAGTGTTGAGAGCTTTGAAGCCATCGTATTGTAAGGATGCTCGGTGCTCCTCGACCTTGGAATTCGGAGGGTGCAGAGATCGTTCTGGGGGCCGGGGTTTCGATAACCAGCAGGCCGAGGTGCATCGCCTGCGTTATCAGGTGCGCGCGGTTTCGCGCATTCAGTTTCAGACGGACATTTTCGATGTGCCGTTCCACGGTGCGTGGCGCGATACTGATTTCGAGCGCAATCTGTTTGGCCGACCACCCTACGGCGACCAGTTCCAGGATTTGATGCTCGCGAAAAGTTAGATGCGGTTCAACATTCAAGGCGTTTCGATGCACGGCGCAATCCCCTGACACCCAAGGCGTGGCCTGCCGGATGCAGCGCGGCGTAGTCGGTAGGCTGGCC
>NNCB01001264.1:0-11494 GCA_002317545.1 Scenedesmus quadricauda | reverse complement strand
ACTTGCCGCGATCACGTCCTTCCTTCTCAGCCTTGGTCTTGTTCGGCTTATGCGCCGGGACGCCCCCAGCACGGCATGTGCAGGATAGGTGGCGGGCTTCAACAATGCTTGCGCCTTGCGCCGAGTGGCCGCGCTTAGGTTCAGGTCACCCTGCATGCTGTGGATGAGGTGTCCAGGTCCGAGGGGATGATCGCAATTCCGGCGCACTGCCATGCCAGCGCGGATTCTGTGAACGCGGCGGGCCGCGCTGCCCACGGGCAGGAACGCGAGTGGGCTCAGACCGACCACATCGTCGTCACCGAATCCGACTGCGCCACGCATGAAGCTCGCGCGAATTGGTGCTGCCGCTTCAGCGCGGTGTTGCCCGTGAACAACGCTCCGGCACGCCAAGCGGTTGCGGGCAGCTGCTTGACCGCCAAAGCGACCCCCGACTTGATGTCGCGCTTCCGCGATAGCCGACTTCGACTTCGGCACGGCCCAAAGCTCCCGCATCATGGTGCCCGGCTCAGCGCGAATCCTTGATCTCCACAACCGGACGGATCGCAAATTGCGACTGGCCGCCTTCGCGGTGGGGGGGGATGTTGAGCCGCCTCGCTACCGCATAGCTCGCAGCGCTTGGGCGCTGGAGGGGGGGTGAGGGGGCGGAACGTAGGTCAACGGAGGGGCGTCCTGCAGGGAGAGTGTGGCGGAGGTCATGCAAGGTGAGCGGCAGGGTGTCGGGGCGTGACCTGGCAAACGCGCCAGGCATGCCTGCAAAAGACCACAAACAAAGCATGAACAATAACGCCTATGCATGTGAGCGCCCGCATGTATCCGACTCCCTCAGCTGTCGGGCAGAACCCCCAACAACAGGCACCCAGCAGAAGCAGCAGCAGCAGCAGCAGCAGCAGCAGCAGCAGCAGCAGCAGCACAGCAGCAGCATAAGCGGCAGCACGCGCCATGTTGGGCCAGGCCACCAGCGGTGGCTGCAGCGTCCAGCATAGCTGAGTACAACTGTAGCGTACTATTCAAAATCAACTTCAACAGGCGTCGGGTTGACTCGCACAGCCCGCGTTTGGTTGATGAATCACTGCCACGGATAGGCCGCGGATCAAGCCGTACCAATTGTTGAAATCGTTTAGTATGGTGGTTCCGTGCAGTGCAGTTTGTAGGATCGAGGTGCTGTGTCGGAGGTCGGTGGTGAGTGTCGAAAAGTGTGGCGTGGCACTCAGGCTCGTAAGTGACAGACGAATTGCCACAGGCTCTGCTGTGATACCACGCTCGGACATGTGAGATATAGGGAATTAGGAAAGCCACCCAGCACATATCGAATCAGCAAATTATAGGTCACTTTGGTGCTTACCTGTAAGTCCATCTCGCTTGCTGGTGCCTCCAAAAATGCAGGTGCCTGAAAATCCATTCATGCAGCACTACAACTTCCCTGCGCCATGCTGCAGCAAAAGGATGGCGTTCAGCGTCGCCATCAACAGCACATTGGCATATTCGCCGAGCCACGCCCAAGCACGCCAAGCCATTTCCGAACTATCATTCGTCATGTGGTGACAACGCCGGAGTTCATGATTGGCTGCAGTGATGATACGCATGCGCCTCGGATGCCTTTGCATGGCGACAGGAACATACCGCGATCCGTCGCAGAAGCGTTCGTAGACGTGGTCACGCAATGCTTCGATCCCATCACCACCAGCTGATCCCACGCAACCGCGTCCAGCCAGCAGGTGGGGCAACCCGGAGCAGAAGGAGTTCTACGACTACATCGTCCAGTACTCGCCGTACGACAACCTCGAGGCCAAGGCCTATCCGGCGATGTTCGTCGGCACCGGGCTGTGGGATTCGCAGGTGCAGTACTGGCCGGCACGAGCGCGAACGCCACACGCCTTGGCCGCAGCCATGCCGGCAGGGCGGCAGCAACATGACTTTAGAGGCGACCTTTGCTTTACAGACAACGCCTCGAAAGCATCATTCGGCGGCCGGGTATAGGGAAGGTTTGCCGAGCGGGGGTTGCAATTTGTTCCAGCGTCACGAACCCATCGCGGGGATGTCCGGCAACGCGGCCGCCCTCACGATGTCGCAAGCGATTTGGGGCGCGGGCCGGGCCTAATTCTCCATAACACGTGAGGACCCGTCGGGTACAAGCAGTCCGGTGCAAGAGTGCCAAAGCAATACGAGGCGGGCGCAAGGCGCGCCGCGTGCGGCAACCCCTGCCCAACCAGCCCTATTCCTGCCCGCCGCTACTCGCGACCGTGGACGAGCCACCCGATGTTTGCGTTGCTGGCCAGGAGCAGGTCGCGCCGCGAGAAGCCGGCCAGGTGGCCCAGTCCCAGCAGCAGCGCCAGGTGCGCCCCCAGGGCTATGGCGCTGAAGGCGAAGAGCACGGGGGCGGTGCGCAGCACGATGCCCACGTTGGCAGAGGCGCCGACGGCGGCGAAAAAGACCTGGCGTGAGATGGTGGGGCGAGTGGGTGGGCGAGTACATGGCGAAGGATGCAGTTTAAGAGCGTGTCAATCGGGTGGCATGCTGAGGTGTGATGATGCGAGACATGTGAAACACTAAAGGCGACAAACAATGCTGTTCACTAACCGCATCGCTGCCGCCGTGAAGCTCCCTGTGTCATCCAAGGGCCAGCTGAACGGCGACTGCTTTGGCCACAGCTGTGCCTGTTGTCGCGGTGTTGTTCTGGGATGGGGCCAGACACGGGGATGAGCAGAGGAGGGGGGCGCAAAGGGTTTACTGCGCGCGCCTCGAGGCATCACTGTGTTTCATGAGCGCAGCCCTCTATCCACACGACCACACCGTGCTGCACAGTGGTCGATCGGCCTCTGGCCGCGAGATGACGTCAGATCAGTGGCCCGCTCCTCCCCAGAGTAGCAGCAGCCTGCAGTGCACACGCCGCATCCATGCGTACCCCGCCCTGTTCACCTGCGAGGGCTGGCCCAGGCTGTGGCCAGCTGGGTCCCAGGGCAGACGACCGACGACAGCGCCACCGCAGCCATGCCCGGGGCACCCGCGGGCGGGGGGGGGGGGGATCAGGGGCGGCTGCAGAATCTGAGGGATTACCCTCAGCATGGGCCCGGGCTGCCAGCAGCCAGCGTCATCACATGCTCAATTGGCAAACAGGACAATCACCCCCATGGCGCCTCGAACCAGCACCCAGGGGAGTCTGCAAGCAGGCCAGTGCCAACCAGCTGCCCCGCGCCCACAACGTGCTCACGTTGATAACGCGCTCCGCTCCACCGCCATGCCCGGCATCGTCGGCGTAGGCCGCAAACAGCCGCCCCGACGACCTGGTTTGCTCCCTCGGCGGCAGCGACCTGTTCGGGGTGATGATAAAGGTTGGCGTACATGAAGCGCTTGAGCTCGCGCTCTTCCGCCGCGAGGCCCGCCGCCAAAGCCGCAGGGCGTGATGGACGGCGCCTCGGACACCGCCATGTACGTTGACAGCACCGCCTGGCGGAGCACCCAAGGGCAGGGACAAGGTTCATCGGGGGCGGACGAGACGATCGACGTTCTCGCAACCAGATCACGTGGAAACCCAACGCCGCACCGCCGTCGCGAGCGGCGGCATCAGATAATCGACGATCGGCCTTCCCTGGATCTTGCGATGACAGCAGGAAAAGCTCATTGGCGAAGCTGTTGTCAGCAACATCGCCATCATGATCAGGCCCGGCGCAGATGAAATCAGCAAGGGAACCCACGATGACTCTGCGGCCCGCACGCACGCCGCACACGACGGTGAAAATGCACGCAGGAACAGAAGCACACAAACGCACATGGAGGCACCTGGCACTGGGATACAGATGCAAGTGCACACTCGCACACACTCAGACGTGCGGTGCATCACGCTGCAGGACTTGCCTCACACCCGACAGCGCCCAAGCACCCGCGCGCCCGCTACTCACGCCCGCACCTATATGCCGTGCCGAGAGCGCGCCGCGATGCGCCAGCCGTCCTCCCACAGCGCCGACCAGTGAACAGCGCTTCGGCATCACCGCGCCGGCCGTCGGGGCGGCCGTGGCCGAATTCGAACTGGTGGAAGATGCGGCCATTGCCGAGCGTGCCCGCGGCCGGGTCGACGTCATAGGCGCGGGGTTGGTGCGGTCGGCGGGGCTGGCGTCAAGCGGAGTTTGGCGGCCATGGGAATTGGCTCATGGCGGCCCGATGCATCAGCCAATCGGCCAGTGACAACGCTGCCGCCATCGCCACGCCTGCAGTTCCACAGCCAGCCCCCGCGATCCACCGCACATCGCGCGCCCAGCCGATCAACATGCGTGTCGTCGATCGTCAGTCCCAATCCGATCAGCACACTGAGCAGCAGCACCGCGGTCACCATGAAACCCGAATTGACAATATTGTTCGCCGCCACCGTGCGCGCGGCTTCGCGTTTGGCCGACGGTGGTGGTCAGGAAGCCGCAGCTTGCCAGTGCCATGCCAGCCAGGGTGGCGACGATCGCGCCGGCCGCTCCTTGCCAATCCGCGTGTTCGCGCTGATGGCGGCGGTGGCAAGGCGGGGGGAATGAGCCATTCCGGTTGAGGCTTGGGTCTGACGCAGGTGAGCGGGAGAGCTGGTGGTGGGGGGTGGGGTGGGATGAGTTGCGGTGTGACTACAAGAGCGCTGGGGTGGTTTGAAAGCAGAAGAAGCTCACTTTGGTGCTTGCGGCCGTGCGGAGATACGCAGGGCCCATTGCGGCGCGAATGCAGCGCCTAGTTATATTTCAGCGTGGCGACATATTATTTCGGTCACCATATGAATGCACCGCCGCGATCAGACCGCCACCGCCGATATATGGCCTCGAGGCGGGCAGCAGCTGCGGCAGCGGCAGCGCCCCCACGGCCGCAGCCAGAGGAGCCAGCACGGCACGCCGCCGCCTTGGGCGGCGCTGCTGCAAAGGTGCTGGCTGCCATGCGGGCGCGCGCCACTGTCGCACTGCGCTGGGGATGTGGTCAGCTGCGCATGCGCCGCCACTCCCCAGGAGCCCTGCAGCAGATCGCAGCAGCCGACAACCATCCCCGCCAGCTGCCACAGAGAACGGTGCAGCAGCCATCACCGGCCCTTTGCGCCACTGCATGCATGCCTGCCACAAGCGGCCCTGGGCTGTTTGTCTGCCCCTGGCCGCTGCACACGCCGCCACCGCCGCCAATGTAGCCACAATGGCGGCCGTCACAGCAGCGGTCGTCACTGCGCCGCGCGTCCGCCCCAACGGAACCCGCTGAAATGGGGGTCAGGCATCGTTGGCGCTCCCCGCCATCAGCACGCGGCGCAGCGCGGCGTTTTCTTCCTGCAGCAGCCGGTTGCGGCGCTCCAGTTCGTTCTCGTGGTGGCGCAGGCTGTGCAGGTCATAGTTGCGCTGGTGCAGCATCCACAGCACCGGCGCATCGTTGCCGCACGTGGTCATCAGCCGGTCCAGCTTGGGCCATACGATGCCTTCGGTACCGGACATCGAGCCTGGGCTTGTCGACCGGGATGAGGCGGAGCGGACAGCAGGAGTCTTTTGGTCCGGCACTAATCAATCTGGCTAGCGGCTTGCGCAATTTCAGATGCATGGAAGGGGGGCGGCGGCAGGAAGGCAATGGCGGCGGTGCTCGAGCGCTTGCTGGCGCGAAATCTGCGCCAGCTCGAACTGCCCGGCGAAGCGGCCACGCTCCGCCGAGTCTCCGGCCTTGATGCGTGCCGCCGCTCGAAGAGCTGGCGATGGGGATCGATGATCGCACGCCGGCCGCATGGCTGGATCGCTCGCAGCATCGAACCGCGGCCCGTGTGCGCAACCAAGTTGAGCGGTCGAGATGACGCTGACCAGCAACGCACGCGTCTGATGGCGAAGTTGCTCGAAGCGGTGCTGAAGGCAGTGCTGCGGGATTGAACCCGCGGACGCAGCTGCTGAGAGCTGAGATAGGAGATCTTCAGAGGTGACTACCCGTGGTTTTTCAGTGAGAAGGCGTGTCTTAACAATTTGATCGGAAATTGTCGCTGAATTCATCGTTACTGATGCTTATCATACAGTCATCGTGCTTAGACAGTCGCGGCCAAAGTCGGTGTTCTTGCGCTGAACGACAGCCCAGTATACTAGATGGCGATGTGAGAACTCTAGGCAACAGTATATGATCAATGTAATGGTACACAGGTGCTGAATGATAATAGGGTTCTGCCACAGGTGCACAAGCTCGAAAAGCAGCTGGTGCAGCTCGCTGCTTTTGGCGGCATCGGTCGCGCGGCACTTCTTCAAGGGGTCCATGCCCCCCGACGGCTGCCGGCCGCACGGCCAGGCGCGGGGCTGCCGCAGTACGCTCGGACCGCGTTGGTGAGGCCCAGGCGCAGCCGCGGGGCGCGCAGCACGCTCAGCACGCTGCCGCCGCTGCTGCTGCCGCTGTTGGAGGACAGCGGCCCACGAAGCGCGCGCGAGAGGTGGAGGCCCCTGAGCCGCCCAAGTACGGCCGGCTGGCGTGGGTCCTGCACGGCGGAGGCCTCGACAGGCGATGGCCAGCGGCAGCCTGCGCCAGCGCCGCGACCGCCACCGCTGCGGCGACACTGCAGACCGAGGGCAACACGCCGGCGCACGTCGCGGCGACCTGCAGCCGCGCCACCGCCAGCATCCGCCGCAGCAGCAGCAGCACCAACAGAAGCGTCAGCCGGATGGCGCCCAGGATGTCGCCAGCACCGACACGTCGACATTCCTGACCGCAGACAGCACCGGGAGCAGCGACGGCGACAGCGATGACGACTTATCGCCTGGCGGCATCGACGGGCGTGGCAGGGACCCCCCTCATGGACCTGACGGCCGACACATCCCCAAGCCCGCACCACCAATCTCCGCGCCTGCAATGACGACGCCAATGGCACCCTGCTGCCCGAGCTGCAAGTCAACCTCGTCGCAGGACGCACTTACGCCAAGCCTCAGGGGCAGCAGCAGAAGCGGCAGGGGCAGCGTGGGCAAATGCGCACCCGGCAGCAGCTAGTCGCCAGGGGCGGCGCCGCAGACGGCACCAGGGACAGCGACAGCGACGTTGAGATGGTCTCCCCCTCGGGCCCGACGGCCCTGGCGTCCCCCGAGCAGCTGCAAGGCCCGCGCGGCAGCAACCGCGCCGCAACCAGGCACATGGGGCGAGCGGATGCGAAAGTCGAGCTGGCGAGGGCGAGCGCACGGTCGGCAGTGGTCAGGGCTTCGCAGCAGCAAAAGGAAGGCCGACGGGGCGAAGATCAGGAGGCGGTCGAGGGCGAGGATGAGGGCGGGGCAGCCCCCGAGGTGCCCCTGCCTGTGGCGGTGTCCCGCTACTGCAACTGGCTGCGCTCCAGCCTGCGCGAGGGGCTGGCGCAGATCCGGCAGCTGGGGCCTGTGGACGTGACCAGCATCCTGCAGGAGGGGCCAGCGGCGCACGCGAGCCCTCGGCCGTGCCTGATGCCGCGATTGCGCCGAGGCAGCAGCAGCCTGTGAGTCATGTGCAGGGCCACATGCAGGACCAGGGCCCGCAGCACGCCGCGACGTCTCGCCCGAGGCAAAGGCGGTGCCGAAGCAGGATCGGGACGCAGACGAGCGATGAAATGCCCAGCGCAGTCCAAGGTTCGAGCGTGCCGCGCACGCGCTGCATCAGGATGACATAACCGGTGTAGAGCACCCGCGCGAGCAGGCTGAGCAGGTCGCCGACCGAGACGACGGGACGCCCCAGCTCGTCAGCTTTGCCTCGGCGCCACCTGCCAGCGGCAGCACGGGCGAGCACGCCCCAAGCCCGGCGTCGCCCTGCACGTGGGTCCCGGGTATGGCGCATTGCTGGACGAGGTGCGGGTGGTGGACTATGCCGGCGCCGCGCGCTTCGACATCGACGGCGGCCTGTCCGAGGCCGTGTCAGCCCCATGGCCATCAGCCAGACGCCGACGCCGCGGCGACAGCGGCCGTGACATGCGCGGCGAGGGCTCGCGCCTGTCGCATGGCGCGAGCACGTACGGATGCGGCACGAGGGCCACGGTTGCGGCAGCCGTTCCGGCAGAAGCAGCACCGGCGCCGGCGGCGGGCACCGGGAGGCGGGCGCTGGCGGTTCGGGGGCGCGGCTTGGTAGCAGCGCGGGGAGGCTGGGCAGCTGGCGAGGGTGGCGCTGCAGCAATGGTGGTGGGTGCGGATGCCCGCGCGAGCTGGTACGAGCAGGAGCTGAGCCGCAGGCAGCCGGGCAGCAGGACGGGGATGCCGGCAGCCCCCTGGCGCAGGACGCCAGCAGCAGGCTGCACCGGTGCCAGGCACACGGCAGGCGCGGGTGCTCAGCCAGCGGTCGGAGCAGGCTGCAGAGCTCAGAAAGCAGCAGGCGGTGGCGGCAACGGCACAGCGCACTGGCGGGGAAAAGTCGTCATCAGTCATAGAGCAGCAGCAGCAGCAGCAGCAGCAGCAGGAGGAGGCACAGCAGCAGCAGCAGCAGCAGCAGCAGCAGCAGCAGCAGCAGCAGCAGCAGCAACAGCGGCAGCAACAGCAGCAGCAACAGCAACAGCACCAGCATCAGCACGCAACGGCGGCGCAGAAACAGCAGCAGCAAGGCGGAGGCGATTACCAAGTCTGCGCCAGCCGCGCCCCGTCGCCATGCCGCACACCGACAGCGCGGCGCAAGCCTGCGCTTCAAGAGTTCCGGGCCCTCCCACGCGGATGACAGGTTGATGTCACCGTTTCGATGCGGGGTCAGCAGCCCAGCATCGGCTTCCTGACCGCCACAGAGGTGCTGGAGAGGGTGGAACGCCTGCAGCGCGAGACGAGCGCCTCTGCCAGGGGCCGCAACCTGCGCCACAGGCGTTGTCGCCTGTGCGCGTCACCCGTGCGGCTGCAGCGGCTGTGGCTGCGGGGGTTGACACCCGGTTCGCCCGCTTGCAGTCACGGCAGTGCCATTGGCGCTGGCCCCTTGCCTCCGCCAGCGCTGCAGCAGCAGCATATCAGCAGCAGCAGCAGCAGAAGAGGACCACCAGCAGCAGTCGCAGCAGCAGAGCAGAAGCAGGAGCAGCAGGACAGCAGGACAGCAGGCTGCTCCGTAGAGTGGGTTTCGACGGTCGAGGCGATCATCTTCCGCCTGGCGCTGGCCGACCCCACCTTCTTCGACCTGGGGCCTGAAGTGTGTGAGAGCTTCCCCTTCCAAAAGGAAGCCAGCCAGTATGCAGAGTGGTCAATGCTGCTGTGCCGGAGCGCGTGCGGCAGCTGCAGGTGCGGTGGGGGGGGGGGGGGGGGCGCATTGCCCGCAACGTATTAGCTGGCGCTGCTGCACTCCTTGGCCCCTCCACTCAGCGATGTTTGGGCCATCCCATTCTTGAATCCCAAAGCAAAGGAACGAACAGGCTACCCGACCCCATGAAGGCGCACTGAACGCCGCGCTTGCAGCCGAAGGGCATTCAGATCTCCACGACCTTGGCGAGCGTCTGGCCACTCTGCAGCACCACATGGCTGCGCGCTGCCGGAAGAGCAGCGCAGCGGCGGGCATGCGGCCCAGCAACAGCGACAGCATCAGGAGCAGCAGCAGGCTGTGGCAGCGGAGGGCCATGACACACGGCAGGGTGGCGCGGATGGTGACGTCACTGGGCGGCCGGCGTTTGTGCGGGACACCTGGTACGCATGTTCACAGAGGAGTTCAGCACTTCATTGGATATACACTCGTAAGTTCCTGGCAGCTTCCTTCCACGTAGGAGTCTGTGTGCCAAATCAGTGCACGAGAATGTTCTATTCTTCTGAGCAGGCATCATATTGCATAGAATCCTGGATTGCCAGAAGCATGTGATCTCCGAATGAAAGCAGAATGCAGCCTTGGCGCCTGCTGCAGTACTGATTTCGTCTGCTGGGCCAGGTTGTTCTTGAGCTGCTCAAGCTCGCTTTCACGACGCTTGTTTTGCTCCATCATCTGGGAGAGGTGGCCCTGCTACCTCTACTTTGACGTCGCGTTCTGCAGGTGTTGGGCGGTGCGTTGGTGGGGGCAGGTGCTAGCGGAAAATGCCTCTTCTATCTGCTACCCCAATTACGCAT
The DNA here is from genome assembly GCA_002317545.1 of Scenedesmus quadricauda. Taxonomy (NCBI): domain Eukaryota; kingdom Viridiplantae; phylum Chlorophyta; class Chlorophyceae; order Sphaeropleales; family Scenedesmaceae; genus Scenedesmus; species Scenedesmus quadricauda. Next base: position 1,523 of record NNCB01001264.1, on the reverse strand, counting down.
TCCAAGGTCATTCACTAATAGGAGTATTCATCCAGTGCTGTTGTCTAGCCTCAGCGAAGCGGTGCTGATGCTGGACAGCGAGGGTTACATCACGTATGCCAATCCGGCCACTACGTCGATGACGGGTTATACCGCCCAGGAGCTCGAAAATCAGCATTCCAACGTACCAAGACCTCGGACGGCTCGGGACTCTGTGGATGCTGAGGTCCTCGGCCAGTAGATGTGCCTTCAAACATCACATTCAGCTGTGCAAGGCGCGCCAACCCTGACGTGCGTGGCGAGCTGCTGGTGTCTGTGCTGGTCAAGATGGTGCGGCAAGAGTACGACGCGCGCTGGGGCCTCAAGCAAGCCAGAGGTGAGGGCGGGGGCGCCGGCGCCAGTGCGCGCTGCAGTCGCAGGGCCGCAGCAGTTGTTGGCTTGTGTCGGTGCAGGCGTGGAGCTTTGCAACGGGCCCATGTTGGCTCTCCGCGCGGTGGCGCTCGCGCACCCTTGGACCGCATCGTCTCGTTGCTGACCCGGCTCTCCCGTATGTACCTCGATCCTTTGGGCGTCGAGTTCGGGCTTCGTGCAATCCGGCAATCGTTGAGCTATCTCGAGAAGGCCACAGACGCAGGCTTAGGCAGGCAGGAGGCCCTCAACAACATCGTTCTGCACAAGATCCTGCCAAAGATGGTTGTTGAGCTGGACAAGACCACGGCCACCGGGGCAAAGCGACGCGATCTGCTCATCCGCGCCTCCGACTACGCCTTTGGCCGACAACATCGCCGCGGGCGCGTTCGTGGCGTCGCTGCGCTGGACGCCCGAGGCCAGGAACGCCTCCACCTGCGAATCCGGCCCGCTACCCGCTCGGCGTCGACCTGGGTGAATTGTCCTTTTGTCGGTGGCCGTCGTGACGGTCTGGTCCGCGGCGTGTACTCTAAGTACCGCCACTTCCGCCTGCCCTGGTGCAGCAAGGGCGGCAAGGTGGCGCTGCTGCTGCCTACGGACAGGTTTGCCTTCTCGCCAGAGGCACAGTGAGCACCAGGGCGGGGGGCAAACATCCGGGCTGCCTCGGGTTTTGGGGGCTCAAGGAACGTGTTTGTGTGTTCGAAGATCAGCCGTGTCGGTACATGCAGCCATATCGAGTGAACGCTGGGCTCTTCCAGCCCCATCAGGACGCTCATGCCGTCCCGTCGTCCTCTCTCGCCTGCCCTGTTCGCCTGAGCCTCTTCCCCCTCTTGATAGAACCGGGGTAACCACTGCTCTGGCGCGAGCTGCCGGCGACAGGTGTCATCTGTGCCGCATGACTACGGCATCGGCGCAAGCTTCTGGACGTTCAGGGCTCGCGGGGCTGGCCGCGGGGCCGGGGCAGCAGCAGCAGCAGGTGCGGCGGGGTGCAGGTGCGTGTGGGTCTGCGGACACTGCGAGCAGTCACGGCGTTCCGCGCTTGCCCCAGCACTTCGTTTCTGCTTTCTTATAGATCCGACAACCTCGGCAGCAGTCATCGCCGTCCAGGGCCGTGGCTGACCTGATCCTGCACCACC
>NNCB01001263.1:0-11494 GCA_002317545.1 Scenedesmus quadricauda | reverse complement strand
TCGCCCGGGCAGCTTGCGGGTCGAGGGACTCGATGGGCGTGGTCAGGCACTTGGTCTTGGAGCGCAGCTCGTTGAACAGCAGCCCCTTGATCTCGTTGCCCTCCTGGCCATAGATGATGTCCGTTGCCGGCACGCCGTTGCACTCATTGGCGCCTCGTCCGGGATGCCTGGCCGCAGCACGAGGGGTGGCAGCGGCGCTGTGCCAGTCGCTGTCACCGCTTGCAGGTACGGCTGAGGCCATGCTCATTCGCGGCGTGCCGGCCTCGGTATCGCCTTCGCAGCAGGTCTAGACCAACGCAGCGCCGACCCACTCACTTCTGGCCCCGGCGAAGACGCGCACGGCACGGCGGCCAGCGGGCACAGCCTGTGGGAAGCGGCACCGCAGTGGCCGTCATGCAGTGGAGGAGGGGCGAAGTGCGTCAATGTGCCGCTTCAACTAGTCAATGCAGGCCGTGCGGTGTTCAGGACGTTACAGAAGCCCTGCTTCGAGGCAAGGCACGACGACAGGTCCACGCGTCGATGCGCGACTACAGCCTCCAGTTGCGACCGTGGTCAAGATTGATCTTCCTATGCAGTTTGACTTCACATCGGGGGGCTGCAGACCATGCCAGCCCAAAACGTGGGCCGCGGTCTACTGCGTTCGATCTGCTGGGGAGACCCCGCCCAATGGGCCACTACAGATTATTCCAGTGGACACAGCTCACCCTGACGGCGCAGACGCCCGACTGGAGCTTGCTGACACGCATGGGGCAAGCGGCGGGCTCATGACTACGATCTATGGCAGCGAAGACCACTAACGGAGACTCTAGATCGCAGAGCCCAGAAGGCAAAGCAACCGGCGTTTCGGCGAGTGCGGCGGCAACATAGGCGAAAGCGGTCGTCGCGGCATCGTGGCCGTTGTCGCTGCGAATGAAAAGGGGCGACCCGCAGGCCGCCCCTTCCTGTTTCATCGCTGTTCTGAAAAATCAGAAAGCGAAGCCGACGCCCACGGCGAAGGTGTCGAAGTCACCGAAGTTGCTGATGAACTGGTGGCGATATTCGGCCTTGGCGTAAAGGTTCTGACCCAGCAACCTACCAACACCCCTGGTTGCCTGCCGCTGGCGCAAACGACTGCAAACTGGTAACGGTCATCATGGTTGTGTGGAGGAACACATGCTTACCTGAAAGCAATACGGCGTACATGATACCAAACCTCGAGTGGAGTACAACCAAGTGCTCGAAAAGGACGATTGGGAACTGATTGCGGACTGCTTGAGTGGTTGATTTCAATGGTGGTCATGCGTTCAAGCAGTCTGCCTCTGGTGGTATCAGGCACCGGCCTGACACCACCAGCACACATACGCAAATGCATGCGTGCAGGCTTTCACACACACACGTCACGTGCGTGTGTATATGTGTGCAAGCAGCATCCAACCAGTACTGTGTGCGTGTTGCCAAGTGTCTGCGCGGATGCTTTAGGGCAAGAGCGTTTGAAAATTGTAGCATATGATTTAATGGTATTCTTAAAAAGCAGGATTGACAAACGGAGTATCCCGGATTTTCTTGTACACGATGGTGTATTTCACGTGAGTGTGTGTGTGTGTGTGGTGTGTGTGTGTGTGTGTGTGTGTGTGTGTGAGAGTGAGTGTGTGTGTATGGTGCATGATTGTGAGAGTGTTGTGTGTGTGAGTCATATACTGTAGCGTTGCTCCGGTGGCGCGAGTGTGTATCAGAGAGGAAGAGATGGGAGAGTGAGTGAGGGGGAGAGAGAGGGGGGGAGGGAGGGAGAATGTGCTGTGAACCACAATGTGTGCTGCGGCCAAGTTGCGGGCACGCACCAGACGGTTACTCTGGTATCAAACCGTGTAGGTCCTGTAGCTGAAAAAGCCAACCTGTGGATTACACTAGACACAGTTTGACGCCACAATTACAAGCCTCCTGCGGCAAAGGCGACAGTATGTTGACCATGCCAAAACCCAGGAGCTTGTAAAAGAAACCGTGGTAACGATGACGCGATGGAAAACGGAAACATGGTACCATTTATCTACAGATCGGTAAGTTGGAAGCACTCAAGCAAGCGACCCATTTGTACTTCTTAGACTAACACGGTGTAGCTGTAACTGCTGCCCTTATGCTCGAAACGCTGCGTCGCAGGCTCGTCGGCATGGGCGCTGGCGGGGGTAGCGCGAGCAGCTGTCAATGGTGGGGAAAGAATTTTTTCATGATGCAAGTCCTTGTTTATCAGAACAAACCTTGCACCCCCTCTCTCTGTGCAACGGCAGCACATGCAGGCCGGGTCGTGGCGCTGCCACATTGCAAAATGGCTGGTGAAACATCGAGTGTTGCATTAGCAGACCAAGCGCTCATGAGCATTGCCATCTTTTCGCAAGCTGGATGCAGGTTGCGAACAGGTAACCAGGACCTTTCGAATGGCAGCTGTGCAGGACTGCAGGTGAGCAGCTTCTGGTTGCCGTGCACGTGCGGCCCAGCGGCACGGGCTGACGCTTGAGAGTCTGCGCTGTGCACAATTCAGCGCTTGCGCGTTGCGAAAAGCATGGCAGAACAACCCTGTACGCACGCCGAAGCTCGTGAATCCCAGCGTAGGACAACACACATGCGCACCATGCATGGAGGGCGACCGCGCCTCTTCCAAAGTACTCATGGAGGCAAAAGGACTGATCGCGCAAGTCCTTCTTGGCGCCCCGCTTTCACGCTGAAGGCATTGGTGTTCGGCTGGACGGTGACATATTTGACCAAGCCGCCGATCGAGCTGGCGCCATAAAGCGTCCCCTGTGGCCCTTTCAGCACCTCGATCCGTTCCAGATCATAGGGCATCAGGTCGATGGTGAACGAGCCAGCGCGGTTGTAGATCGCGCTCGATCCCAGGTGCGTCATCCAGATATGTGAGTGCTCTCCACCAGTGCGTCTCCAGGCGTTGTCATCCCCATTCGCGCGCCCTGTTGACCCTGAGCCAGGCAATTATTCCCCATCGGCACCCACCTGACGGGGCTTTACGCGAAGGTTGTCCACCAGTGCACTACGCGCAGCAGCACATGCACACAGCCGCTGCCGTCAACGCCTTTTCAGCCGTGATCACACATTGTCGCCGCCCGGAGGACCACCGGGGCCACTGCTAGTGCCGCCGCCGCGCCCCTGGCCGCAGCCACAGCCGCAATCTCATCCCTCAGCCGCGCCCGCTCCGCCGCCGACGCCTCCGCGCGCGCTGCCGTCAGCCGCACGCGTGCGTCCGAGATGCGGGCCAGGGCGCTGCGGTGATCGGCTCAGCGCCTCCAGCTGGCCGCGGACAGGTCGTCCAGCCCCAGCCCCAGCACGTGCTGCGGCAGCACGTCGAGGTCAGCCGCAGACGGGCACGCCTCGGCGATCACGAGCGCAGCAGCGTCGAGCCACCGCGCCGTCGGAGGGGGGTTCGCTGCGACGGGCGACTGCAGAGAGGGTGATCGGGAATGGCCATTTTCGGGACGCAGCTGCTGCAAGGGTGCTGCCGTCACTCTCGTTGTCGCCGCGACCTCTGCTGGCCGTGTCGCCGCTATTGGCGCTACTGCTGCTCGCCTGGAACGCTGCAACGGGCCCGGCCAGCCGTTTGCGCCGTGCTGCTTTCAAGATCCGGGCGTGGACGCATCCGCATCCAGTGCGCGTGCTGGACCTGTTCCTGCCCATAGCCTGTGTCGCCATTCGCCCTTGTCGTTGAGCACGCAGCCTGCCCAGGTCCCATCCTTGGCTTGCTTGACAGCTGCGTGTGGCCGATCGTCTGTCGCACGGCTGCCCTTGCCGGAGTGCCACACTGCCATTCCGGGCAGGATGCGGCCGCTCGGCTCCTCTCAGGTCGCCGCGATAGGTGTGGCGGATATCCACGGCCACCGGTGTGTTGCCCTCGCTCGCGCTGCGTGCTGCCGCAATTCGCCGGTGACCTTGCTTGCCTCGCTCGGCTACACCGACGGTTCGCTCGGTGCCGTATCGGCGGACGGCAAATATCTCGACTGGATGCTCGGTTCGTGGCTTGCGGCCGGTCTGGACGTACGCAGGTTCAAGATGCTCTGCACCTGCGATCTACTGTGGCGGCGGCGGCGGATGTGCCGCTGCGATGCGTCCGATCCACCGTGGAGTGTTCACGCTGGGCTTTCACCTCGACCACCACGCTGTTTGCGGCCCCGTGGCTGAATTGCTGCTGCACCTGCTCCGGCCTCGACCGTCCGCTTCAGCCCCAGGGGCTTGCGGCTACGGCTCGGTTTGTCCTGTTCGCCACGAATCCTTCATTCCTTCAAAACGCGTCCGAAGCGGCGTCGCTCTGCGGCAACGCCCCAATTTTTTGCTCCAGCAGCCTGAGCATTGAGTCGGAATGGGCGCGTGGACATGTCCAAAGAATAGAAGAGGACAATGTGTACAGTGGATGCGGGTCCAGAGGTGTGCTGATGTACCCAAAAGCGATAAAGACGGGGGCGCTCATACTGGACTCAAGCGAGAACATCACGCTCAACCTGCAACGAGCCGAATAGACTCTGCCGCCTCCTAGCGCACCTAATGACCTGCTTGTTCCGCTCCTGACGGGCCTCACCCAGAGACGTGCGGGCCGCAGCGTTGCGGCCAAACACGTGGGGCACCGCGGTGGTGGTTTCCAGCAGCAGCTGCACGTCAATCAGTTCGCCGCTATGTCGACACTTACGTGCCAGGATGAAGAGGACACGGGTGTTACGAGGAAAAGGGTGCCAAGGGCACGCTCAAGCAGATCGCAGAACATGCAAGCAGCTCATGAAGCGACTGCAACCAGCGCTCCCAGCTCGCGCTGCCCATGCAGCACAGCAGTCAGCAGGCGCCAGCTCACCCGAACGGCTGCAATCGCCAGCGGCCCGTGCCATGAGTGTCGCTGGCACCCGAGCCTGTCCACGCCGCTGCCGTTGCATTGCTGACATCCTCGCCGCCGACTTCTGGCAGCACCGCACCGCGCCGCCAGCGCCAGCGGCCGCCCGTGGCCCGCGGCGACCATGGCGGCCGTCAACCCATCGCGGTTAGGTGCGTGCGGGTCAGCCCCGCGGTTGAGTAGAAGCGCAACGCACGCGCGGCCTGCGAGCCAAGACTGCTGCAGGCGAACACAGACGGTGTCGCCATTGTTGTTGCAACGATTCTCCAGGGCGTCGCAACCGCCCGCGTCCCCGCTTGCGTCGCCACCGCTGCTCCCTCCGCCGCCGTGCGCCGGCAGCAGCTCCCGCAGCGCGGCCAAGTGGCCGCCCAGCGCGACCATGTCGGCAGCCTTGTTGCCGCCGAGATCCAGCCGCGCCGCAGGGTTGGCGCCAAGCTGCAGCATGCGGCGCACGGCCTGCGGCCAGCCGGCGCGTGCGCCGCAGCCAGCGCCGTCAGGCCTGATGCGTCCGTGGCTGCAAGTGCCGCTGCCGCTGCAGCGCCATCGTCTGCGAAGGACACCACTGTTGCAAGAGTGCGTCGACGATCCCAGGGTCGGCACCGGGCGCCGAGCATGCTAACAGCAACTCATGCGGGTCTCGCAGCGCGATGGTGGCGGCGGCCAGTGGCGGCGTGCGCCGGCGGAACTGGGTCATCCCCGCTGTTGCTCGGGCATGGTCATCTTCATGCGAATCCGGTGCATGGTCTATCGTAAGCGGACAGTGGCAAGATCCATCAAGTGGCCTCAGAAGGGGCATATGCTCCTCGGCGGCATCGCGCTCGACCAGATTGCCGAAGACAATCTGCGGCGCGAAATCTGCTATTTTCCCCAGGATTATCGGCTTGTGTCGGGTACCTTGCGGGACAATCTCACGATGGGCCTGCCGACCCTTTCGGACGATCACCTGCGAGCGGCGATCGCGGACAGGGCTCGCCACTACGATGTCACAGCATAGGGCAGCACGGCCAGCCAGCCAGGTGCGGGCGGCATGGACATGGGCGCGCGTGCGGCAGCCACACCACTGGGTCAACGCATCGAACAGCGCAGTCAACGCGCAACACGTATGCCGCAACGCACGCTCGCAGGGCTACCCAAGCGGCGGCAGCCGAGCTGGCAGCGCTGGCACGGCTGCACCTTCTGTCCGGACGGCCCTCCCGACGCGCTGGCAGCGGCGCAGCGCAACCCGCGCGAAGCGCAGAGCCTTAGGCGGCCGCCGATCGATCCGCGCCGCGCGTGCTGTTCAGCTGCTGCCGGGCGAGACGCACACGCACCGCTCGGCTTCAAGCAGCTCTTCCGCCGGCTGCGGAGCGCCTACCGCCCCGACAAGCTGGACAGCCGCGACGACCTGCACCCAGAGGTGCTCCTCGGCCCTGGCGGCGCCGCGCCCGCAATCCTCGTCCTCGGCTGCCGGACTCGAGAGCGTCGCGCAGAGGAAAGCGAAGAATCGCTCGCGCTCGGCGTAGGGGAGAGGGTTGCCGGCATCGTCCCTGGCGAACTCGTCGACGGTACGGTATGCCGCCACATAGAGATCCGTGGAGTTTGGCGTCGCCGACGAATGGCCCGCGCTGCTGCCCAGCACCAGATGGCCCACGTCGACACCGTGTTGCTTGAGACGAGCAGGTAATTGATCGCTGCTGCTGGGCGCGGGCGGCGGCGGCGGCAGCGGCAGCAGCAGGGGACACCTGCGGCGGTGGCCCGGCAGCGGCAGCAGGACGCGGCGTCCGGGCCGGTGCAGCCAGGCGGCCTCGAGTTTCTGTACCCGCCGGCTGCACGCTCACCGTGCAGGCACCTGCGGTGCCGCTGCTGTCAAGCGGGCGGATTTGCTACCCGATGCAGCGGCCGCTGGCGGCGGGCTGGGAGGCGCCGGCGGGGAGTGGCGGGGGCCGGCTGCTGGTGCTGGGCAGCTGTCGGCTGTTTGATGACCGGTGGCTCGACCTGGAGGCGAACGCGCGGCGATGGACTGGGCCTTCAAGTGGCTGCGTCCGGTGAGAGCCTGGGGAGGCGAGCCATGCGGTCGAGCTGGGCTGGGCTGCACTGAGCTGGGCTGCGCTGGGCTGGGCTGGGTGGTGCTCGGCTGAGCTGGGGTTTTCGGGTAGCAGGCTCCTAGCGGCCGTTCGACGGGGATCGTGTCCTGGCAATGTGTGCCTTGGAGGTCTGAGACAGCACCTGACGCAGCCACACCCATGCGCCACACAACCTGTCCATCGCGCTGCGGCCCTCACTACACGCGCCGGCCCGCAGGGCTCCCGCTGCGCTGCACCCGGGGGATGCGGAGGAGCCCGACCTGTCAGACGCAGCCTGCGCCCGACACAGGGCGCTGGCGACCGATCCGCCGTGCCTGCAGGAAGTGCGGCGCTGCCGCGCGGACTGGACACGGATGTTCAGCCCGGCCCTGGCAGGCCTGTACTCTGGGCCTGGTGCCCGAGGCTGTGGCGCTGTACCGCAAGCTGGTCGACCGCAAGGCGCCCCTCGCGCTGATCGCGCCCAGCTTCGAGGCGCCGCGCCGCCGTGCAAGCGACGACGTTCCCGCCCGCGCAGCAGCGCGCCGCCGCAGGCGCTCGAAGGTTTCCTTCGCAAGACCGGCCTGACGCCAGGTCGAAGACCGCGACGGCGTGTATTTCGCGGTGATCGACAGCTGCCAGGCCGCCGCTGGACTCCTTCAGGTGGGGCAGGAGCAACCGTTTATACGCTCCCTTGCCGGGCTGTGCGGGTCGGTGAGCACTTGCTGGATCTGAGGCTTCATGTCATATTGGTGACGCCATACCTGCGCCCAGCCCAGGAAGAACCTTTGCTGCCAGGTAAAACCATCAACAGGTGCCGGGGCGCCATTTTTGTCAATAGATTTCTTTAGGGCAGCAGTGAGCCGGGTCGGGGGTGGTCTGGGCGTGGGTGAGTCTGACCTGGAGTGCTTTCTCGTGGAGGCGGGCGCGGCGTGCGGGCTGCAGAGCCGGCCGGAGGAGGGTGCCAAGGTGGGACGGGAGGTCGCGTTCGCATGAACGCACAGGGATGCACCTGGGCATATGGTGGCGGGATCCTTGAGAGGTGCAATCCGAGATGGCTACCGCTACACGGTTATGTTCCGTGGGTCTTTGTGTTTTGTGCCATCATGTTTCTCATCCCGTTGCTTCCTCATGTGCGAGCACAGATCGCCGTTGACGTCCCTTCTTCGCAGGGTGTGCTGTCGGAGTGCTGCGGCAGCTGCTGCGCTACAAAACCGTCGGCACCGCGGGCAGCACGGAGCAGAGCGGCGGCGGTGCTGTTGGGGACGCACCCGGCAGCGCGGGCAGTCCGCTGCGGCAGCTGCCGAGCCGCGGGGGCATGCGGAGCGCTGGCAGTGGCGTCGAGGCTTTCCGTTTCTAGCTGCCGCTCACTCTCTGCGCATCAGAAGGGGCGGACGTGCCCTGCAGCGCGATAGGCCTGGTCATTGTAAATCCAGAAACGGTAGCAGCCGCTGAAGTATCAGCGCAAGGCCCTCAGGGGATAAGCTTGCACGACCGGCTGAGCCGTGACGAAAAACCTGTGGTCAAATCTGGCTGCAGTGATCTGTTGCAATGACAGGGGGAATTACTACGGGGCCAGCCTCACCGACCGCAGCCGCAATGCGGGCCGTAGGTAGGCGACCTGCGCGGCCGTGTCCCTCCCCAGCGCCTGCCACTCGCGCACCGGCAGCGGCAGCACCGCCCAGCCCAGCGACTGCAGGGCCAGGACCTGCACGGCCACGCCGCCGCGCAGGCGGCCGGGTGGGGACGCGCAGTAGCACGACTCGTCGTCCATCACGGCCACCGCGACGCGCCGCCGCACGCCGCTGCGCCGCTCTCCTGCTGCTGCCGCTCCTCGAGGCCCTGGTCCTCTCGGGCAGCGCTGGGCCGCAGCGCGACTCATCCGACCGTGATGCGATTCCACCTCAGCGGCAGCTGCCCGTCACCTTCCCCCCAGCCACGACGTCCCGCTCGACCTCGTACCCGAGCCCCTGCGTCAGCCGCCCCACCACCTGCCCCGGCGTCAGCAGGCCCGCCGCCTCCCAATCCGCGCCCTGCGGCTGCCCCAGCGCCTCCGCAGCCGCCTCAGGGTCTGATACCATGTGGTCCGCGCCCAGCAGCCGCCCCGGCGACCGCGCGGCGAGCGCGGCGCAGAGGCGCGGCCGCCAGCGGCGCGCCCTGCTGCCGCAGCAGCAGCGCGGCCAGCGCTGCACCCGGCGCGCGGGTTCGCCTCGAGCAGCGCCTCATCGCCGCCGGCGTCCTGCGGTGACCCTCCGGTCGCCCGCCCGTCATGCGCCGGTCATCCTGCCGCGCCACGCTTATCCAACGAGAACCCCCAAAGGAGAGACTGTATGAACGACCAGCCCCCCATCAGTGGCGGAGCCGGCCTGCTCCACCAACCCGGCGGCGCCGCCCTGATGAACCCCACCACCAGCACAGGTCCACCAGCTGACCGGCAGGCATCGCCGCCGCGCTCCCCGCCGCGCGCACGGACGCCGCGAGCGCGTCCAGCAGCGGCGGGCAGTAGTGCTGCACCTCCAGAGCGCCGCCGCCACGGCCAGAGCGGCGCGGGGCCGGAGGGGGCGGACGCGTCCGCAGCGACGGCCTGTGCGCGGGTGCGAGGACAGGATATGCGCGGCGACGGTATGGCCGGCGGCGACTTCGTCCATCGCGACGACCAGACCGCGATCGAGGTCGCTGTGCGGCGTGATGCGGGCTGCAGCTTCTGCCGCTCGATCATGGAGCAGCGCAGCGGCTGGCAGCGGCACGTGCCAGCAATCCACGCCGTCCCAAGCCGTGTGGTGTTCCTTCAAACCATGCATGCAGCACAGATGCAGTTTCACGTGATCAACACCCCTCCCCCAAACCCACCCTGGCTGCCAGCGCCTCGAACAGCGGCTCCTCGTAGTGCCCCGCCGCGCTGAACCCGGCCGCCAGCGCCGTCGCCACCACCGGCACCTCCCACACCTCCAAGGACCCCAGCCCCTCGGCCGCCGTCGGCCGCCGCCTCCGTGATGCAGGCCGGGTCGTAGTAGCCGGCGTTGTACAGCGCCAGCACCAGCGTCGCCGAGGTGCGCAGCGGCGTGGCGCGCAGGCGCGGCAGCTGCGCCGGACGGGCGGTCCAGCAGCTGCTCTTGCTGTTGGCCGGATTTTGCGGGGTTGGTGGTGATGGGGGTTCGAGGCGGGCGTGGATTGGCAGATTGGTCGAGCGGGGTCTGTTAGGCGCACGACGCTGAGAGTGTGCGCCGCGTGGAGCCCCACCCTCGCACGCATGTTTCTCTTTATGCGTGCGCACGCTTGAACACGTTCGTCGGACCATTCCGTTGGAAATTAGGCTGCAGCTTGCGATCACGTCGGTCCTGGCCGCCACGCATGGCAGCAGGATTACGAGTGGTTCCACACGCCCCACGACAATGGGACGGGCATCCGCAGCCGCGCAACTGCGCGCTGTCATACACACCTGCTCCACCCTGCGCCAAAGCGTCGGCGACTCCGTCCACATCCTCGCCAGCGCCGCCGCCGCCCTCCGAATTCATCCGCGAGCGCACCAGCTCACTGCGCCGCAGCCGCAGCGTCTGGTGCCAGATCGCGATCAACCCGCTCCGAGGGATGGGCGTCAATCAGAGACCGCAGCTGCTGGGACGCGCTCCACTCGCCGCGGGACAGCTGCTGCTGCTGCCACTGCTGCTGCTCGATGCCACTGCCACTGCGTTGCTGATCCTCGTCGGCAAATGGGGGCGGCGGCTCGGGCGCGGCCGGGCCGGGCCCGGCCGTTGCCTTGGCTGCTGTGCTGCCTGCTTGACGTATGGTGCGATGAGCGGCCACATGTGCTGGTGCTATGATTGGCAGAGCCACACTACAAGAGGCACGGGCGACGCCCCCTAGCGGCGGCGCAAGCAGGCGCGGGGCACATGGGCGCCATGTAGCGCACGAGCTATCACGGTTTCATGGGCACAAGCACCGCAGCTATCCTCCTTGTTAAGCAACGTTGCGTCAGGCCTGGTCCTTGTTCATTGAACCTCACCGCTGTCAACTGTCATTATCGGTGCATCGGTTCAATGATACCTCTGAAGACCGTGCTTCGTGCGCACCAATACCAATCTGATATGTATAGCCATCCGGCTTGTCATGTCGTTGGAGCAGCCGCTTGCACGGTATCCGTGGTAAAGCTGAGACCCCATCGAGCCGAGCCAGAGCGTTTCGGCATTGAAGCCGTTGATGACGAAGCCCGACAGCACCTTGAGCAGCACGTGGCCCGCGGTCATCGCGACGAACAGGCGCAGCCGAGCGCGAACTGGTCGACCATGCCACGTGCCCGTCGGCGTGCTGATCGGCAGATTGCTCGCGGCAGCGGCGTGCCGTCGACGGCACGAACAGCATGAGCAGCCTAGGCGGATCGCGATGCGCGCATCTGCGGCTGCGTCGCAGCAGCAGCGCAGCTGAGCAGCGAGAACGCGCACAGCAGCAGCAGTGGTGCGGTCCGGCGCGCCCGCAGCCGGACCGCAAGCGGCCGCCGGCGGTTGTGTACCTGCCCAACTTCTTGCATCACGAGGACGCGCAGATAGTGCAGGCCGAGTGCAGGAAGATGAGGTGGGCACCTGAGCCTGCCCTGGGCCAGCCA